>CAKNXH010064256.1:0-48010 GCA_932178445.1 Andricus quercusramuli | reverse complement strand
GCAAGCTTCAAAGGTCCTTTATAGTAAGAGGCGCCCGTTTATGGAATAAACTACCATCTGATATTAGAAATGCATCTTCCCTGTATCACTTTAAAAATCTCTTTTTCAAATATTTGTTCAATGACTACAATTCCGCTCTTGAAATTACACACTGGTAAATATATATCCTTCAAAACTTCTACATTTCAAATTTGTGACTATCTGTTCATTGAGTTTATCACCAATCACATTTGTAATATATCTAAACTTCATCGAGATCAACTTTATTCATCTTATATAGTTTATAAATTAGTTTTAAAATAAAATCACCTACCTAACTAATGTTACTGATCCGATTTTGTACAATTTAATCATAACATGTATTCCTTTTGTTCCTTAGAGGGCTATCTAGCCCTAGGGACTTTTTATCAATAAATACAAATACAAATACAATATAAGTAAATAATTGAATGTAAATATTTCATGTAAATTTATTTTTCTTTATGCTTTCTTTTCATTAAAATTTAAGATTGAAATCTTTACAAATGGGTTACAATAGAATTTGTGGGTTTTTGAAATTAATAATTATAATTAAATAAATAAATATGGTCGCTATAACAAGAAGTTGTTAATTGTAACAGAATTGTTACCATAACGCGCGACTCGGCACGACTCTGTACGAAAGGTTTGCCGGGCCGGATACGAGACGGAACGGAATCCCCCAAGGGGACTCGAAGTCCCGAGCAACAGCACAGCAGTTGCCCAGTCTGAGTTTGCTCGCCTCGGGGAACAGTGTTTGTGTCAGTGTCCTGTGCCTCTTGCTTTTCGCTTCGCCCGCCTTCCTCACGAAGCGGATTTCCTTCCGCTTTGAGTGGCTCCGAAGGGGACCGCCGTCTCCACGACGGCCGCATTTCCGGGCCCCAGCCTAGTCTTCGGGGCTCATCAACCTATCGCCGCGTGCTGGCGACCGCATCGTTGTAAGTCGTAATAAACGCAATTAATTTTACATGCTTGCCTCATTATTGTGTTCTACCCTATTTCTCAGCGCCTAAATCCACCTTCCTCCCCTCGATATTACCTACGTCATACCTGGCGCCCAACATGATAACCTACCGATTTAACCCAAAATCTTAAACCAGCTGAGAACTTAGGAAACACAAAACAAAATTTAACATGAATATAGACTCACGACTCTTACGCTCAAACTTTATTTTCATTTTTTTTCACATGCTATTGGTTCCATTGTCTTGCGATTTGCCTAAATTTACCTCAAATATTCACATTGATTGCGATTTACATATATAATACATGATGATTTATCGTATGTACCTTGATCTCTTATATGTTGTCTGATTTTCAAAATACAATGATTTATGTGTAGTTTTACCCATTTGATTGATACATGGAACATTTAATATGTATTTCTCTCAAGAATGCTACATATGCTTGCTTGCGATATTTTGATATAAATAACGGTTTTGAAAATTTCTTTAAAAATTTTACTAATGGAGATTAAACCTTACAATGAAATAAAATTAGAATGGGGCTTGAGACAGAACACCCAAAAAGTTATAAATAACATTACCGAAAATTAAAACCGAATTTTGAAATAAAAAATGAAAAGCTGGAAATAATTAAGTCACGGAAACCATTAAATGATAAAGGAATAGCATGCATTTCTCCTTCCAGTGAATCTCAATCACCGACCCAAGCGAAACGTTCAAACGCTGTAACAAGTACATACGCGCAACTCGTACCCTTGCGACTCGCGGCAAGGTCACGCGACGTATCTACCAAATAAAAGGTCTTACGAAGAAAACATATTTTCGAATTCCGGAACCAATTAATATCAAATTAAAATTTTAACTAAAATCTCCGAATAAAATGGGAATTTTAAATTGAAAGGACACATTTGACAAATGTATACAGGGTGTCCCACAAAGGATAATTTAAATTTAATCCAAAATAAATGAAACACAGGTCGGGTAAAGTTAGAAATAGAATGATTGACCCAACCATAATGGAAAGCGACCATGAATATCTAGATTTGGAAGGTGCCACCGTACTTCCAAATCAAAGCACTAACTTGACTAACGAGACGCACCAAAGTAAGGGAGCAATCCCAAAACTAATTAACAGATCATTAGGTTGCGGTAGGGGGTTCACCAGAAAAAACATAGAAACCCCAATAAGAAACATACCGGACAAAGACAAAACTACCCCACCAATAACTACAGACCTAACTAAAACTCAAAATAAAACCTTTGACCCCATTGACAATACACTCTTTTGGGATCATGAAGATCTACCAAACTTAGACGGACCCTGCCCCTGAAACCAAACAAGACAAGAAATAAAAAATAAAACTTTTGATTGCGAATCCTTCTTGGAAAATTATACACAGTTCATTCTAGAAACTGGCGACCTTTTAGAAAGTGTAGAATTCAATGAATTTATGAACAAACAAAAAGAAAGATTTTTTAGAAAAAGGGGAAAAACGGCAAATAATTTAGGAATTAGACTGGACCCGCTAGAAAATTTTTCTTTCAAACACAGAAAGAAAATAATAGATCCAAATACTAGGAAAAATAGAAACGAAACTCATAACAGACGCCCTACTAATTGAAGACGCAAAAGATTGGTGCAAAATAAACCAAAATTCCTGGAGACGTTTACTTGATTTTTTCGAAGATTTCAAAAACGCTTATATTGACGAAAGATTTTCAGAAGAAATAAGACAAAAAGTTAAATTTTGCAACCAAAAACGAACTCAAGACATACACTCTTACCGGACTGAAATTAGGAAATCATTCACAAAATGTACCCTCGAAAAAGTCGCGAATGGGAATTACGCAGAGCTAATTAAAACCTCAGAATCGAATATAAAATGTACACAAAAAGGAACGATTTGGAAACTTTCGAAGAACTAGAGGACTTAGGAAAATAATGGGAAACTGAGCTAGCCAAATCAACAACTCGAGGGTAAGTTTTACAAATAACTGAACCTAAAATGGAGGACAAATTAGAACAAAAACGTAATAGCAGTAGTGGGGATAAAAATAGTCCGGAGAATAATAAGAACTTAAGAGAAAATAGAAATTGTCAAAAGGATAACCAATACGGAAGCCAAAGTCAAAATGTTCAAACTAAAAAACAATACGAAAACCGATTTCCATTTTCACCATTTGGATTTCCATTCCCACCATTTCCAAATCAATATCAACAAAACTTCAGACCTAGATTTCCACCTAGATTCACAAACAATAGATCCAGGTACCCTTACAACCCCTATTACCAAATGTTACCTATGTTCAACCAAATGTCATCAGGCTCGAATCAAGGTCATAGCTACCCAATGATCGAATTCCAAAAATAAAAAGCTGAAAATAACTCAGAAAATAACAACGGTAAAACAAACTACGGTAATAAAAACAAAAATCGTTTTACAATAATAGGGATCAACAAGAAAAAACAAGTTCCAACTCATACAAAAAACAGGACTCAAATATAAAAACGAACGAAAACACAAATAACTCAAATTGTTATCATTGTAGTTTAACGGGACACTTTAAAAGAGAATATCCTTACTATGCATATAACCAGGGAAACTGGAGGGGCGGGTATTAGAACCAAAAATATTACAAACTAACCCGGTAACAAGGCTTGAATAGGATAGGATTGAAAAATGCAATTCCTGTGAATACCTGGTTTTCCCTTCGTTCTCTTATATCAGAAACAGTATTAGAAAGAAGCAACTGCTATTCCTGTCAATACACTTTGAGAAATATTATTTTCCGAGAAATATAATTTTCGATCGAATTTACATACAATTTATTCAGAATTAGTAAATTATTTACTATGAATATGCATGTAGAATTATTAAAGTCATATTAAAATTTATTTCATCTAAATTGAATTCAAATGTTCAATTGATTTAAGATAATTAATTTTTTTAAACACATAAATTATATTTGGAAGTTAGGTATCACAGAATCTATTACACTCAATTCAGTTCATTATACTGAAAATGGGGATAATACATTACATATAAATCCAATGTAAATTTCATGAATTCAAATCACTTGATCCCTCCAAAGTGCAAACTTGAATTCATTTAAATAGACCCTTCCTAACTTATATTCCAAAATGGATCATTCAAACAATTTTATGCACACATTTCTTGTAGGAATTAGAGTGAATTAAATACGCTTCAAGTCTATCCTGCTTTACGGAATACGAGAGAGATGTCATTAAAGCCATATGAATAGCCGGAAATTACATTTTTGAGATAACCTGTTCTATTTTTGTGCATTGAAGCCTAATGGGAAAATCAGGTATTAAAAATAATAGAATAATCTCTGCTTTTACGTTAAAATCAGAAATTTTTAATCTCATTCTGTTCAAGCCTTCTTACCGGGAATACCGAAACGCCAGAATATTTGAACTCGGATAAAGATGAAATAACAGAAACACGTTTTCATCTATTGACAAAATTCGGGGATACTTTGTTTCGAATATTAGTGGATACTGGTGCCACACATTCGTACGCGGGCAAAGAGTTACTGGAAAAAATCCAGAACTCCAAAATTTCAATTTTTAAACCCGTCTCACGGAAATTAATGGTCGCGAACGGTGAAACAGTTGCCATAATCGGACAAGCAGTAATCCCAATTAGAGTTGGTAAATACTCCGTAGGTATTTTAGGCACGGACATGTTAAAAAACCCTACGGATGACCTTAAATTATCACACGAAAACCTGGTGGTTACCAGGGAGTCCCCCACCTATTATCCTATGGAAGCTTATCCAAAATCGTTCCCCACCCCAATAATCGAAAACAAATCCGAAACTAAACCTGACATTGCAAAGAAGAGAATAAGGAAGGCAAAAACGTAAAAATTAGGAATGAACCACTGATTAAAAAAGAAGAAAATAAAAAAATAAATACTTAACCAAAATTCGGAGGTAAAATTAATTTAAAAAGTACTAGAGAAAGTAACAAAAGTACCCCACAAGTTAGAGATAGCGAAATTCCCTCAATACCTACCAATCCCAACCAATCCCAAAACACAAAAAACGCCCAAATTTCAGTAAAAATCCCTACAAAGGATATCCCAAACCTGATGAGCGTCCCTGCGAGCAACAAATTCTAACCCCTAGAGAGCATCCCCACCCCCGAAACTAGCGACGATTCAAGCATAGATGACTCATGTACAGTAGGCAAACCAAAAGTCAGAAGAATTTTGATTTCAGATGTGTTGATTTCATATGTGCGCTCGAAGCGCGCGCCAATGTGAATTTTTCTTGTATGAATGTTGAAAGTTAATAACGAAGAATTTTCTAAAGGGGAAAGTCATTACAAAATACATTATTTTGCTTAGAACGCATCCTTTAAAAAATAATTTATAACAAGCTTGTATCTCTTTTTTGAGTGAATAACTTTTGTCTGATTATTTTTTTCGTATCTTATATCGTCGTGGGTGTGGTGAGCCCACACTTGTAGTTATTTACTACAAGAAACTATCCACCTAGAAAAACTACAATGGTGCTTTCACACCTCTGCCTGCCTGCCTGGGGCAGGCAGAAAAGTTCGCTATTCGGCTAGTTCAGTGTTTAATTATTATAGATCTTCATATCTACGCGTCGCGGGTTTTTCATCATAACATTTCAAATATCCTCAGAATTCGGTGATTGATTTCGGTGGATATTCAATAAAGCCTCACCATTCAACCTTGTTTCTCCCGTCGAGTTTCGCAAGTAATTCTTTAAACGACGAAGAGTGGAAAAGGATCGTTCGTTGGTACAAGTTGATACTGGCAACGTTGCTAATAGTTAAGAATAAAAATTTCTGACCTTCAAAGTCGCTAGGATGCGAAAAAGTAGCGTATTGGAATCCTAAAAAAGTATAATTTATTTGGAATCGACATATATGCACCTTAGTTACCCGCGCTCGAAAAATATTCCTAACACCTGCTTGATTAGAGAATTACCGAATCCATTTCAAACCAGGCAGGTTCTACACTTGAAGTCGCAGAATCTTTCGGCGAAAAACTATGTTGGGTTTTAGGGGAATTGAGGCAATACTTATTTTTGCGATTTGTGAAAAAAATTGTTTACGAAGTCATGCGTATTTGAATTTTTTGCTTTGTTTAAAAAAAATCCCAATTTTTTCTTATATACTTATATTTTTTTCCAATTTTTTTTTAAATTTGTACCATTATAAGGAAAATACCTTGTGAGTTTTATGCGGGCTAAATAACTTTTGTGGCCAGGAGAATTTTTTTTCATAAAATCGAATTTTCGCATTTTTCTTGCAAACAACAACAGAAACGGAAAAATGTGAAGAAAACAATTGGCAAAGTTTAAAAAGTTCTACAAAAAAGTTCCTTTACAGATTTATGATATCTTGTACCATTTCCGAAAAAACAAAAAAATTCAATATTTCTTTCGGAAACTACAGTTGCAGCGAGCAGGCAATTCCTTTAACTGTACAAATCTGTTATTAACTATATTATAAATGGTTTTTCTGTGCACAGTTTCAAAATTAGGACACACTTGTCGTTTGGCATTCAAATTTATTCTTCGAGTTTTACCTCTTATTCTGAATCTAAATTTGCATAGAGACATTGAACTATCACAGAATGATAAAAAAAATGAGTAAATACATTTTCGAATTTCAATTGTTCATTTATATATGAAATTTGAAAAACAAGTTGAAGGACCAGAAACATATGGGCAATTTCTGTGAATGTGGGCACACCCCACCTTTTTTATTTAAGAACAAAATTATTTATATAAAAAAGATATTCTATAAGTTTTATGCGGGCTAAACGAGTTTTGTGGTCAAGATAATTTTTTGTATGAAAATTGAATTTTTTTATTTTTCTCGGAAATGGTACAAGATATCATAAATGAGTAAAAGAACTTTTTGTAGAACTTTTTCAACTGTGCCAATTATTTTCTTCACATTTTTTCGTATCTGCTGTTGTTTGCAAGAAAATGCGAAAATTCGATTTTATGAAAAAAAAATTCTTCTGTCCACAAAAGTTATATAGCCCGCATAAAACTCACAACGTATTTTCCTTATGATAGGACAAATTGAGAAAAAAATTGCAAAAAATATAAGTGTGGGTTTTTTGAGAAAATCTACTTTTAATATTTTCAGAAAAAAAACCCCAGAAATTAAGAAGACTTTCTTGACCTCCAGAAATGTAAAAAATTGAAACTCGAGAAAATTTACAAACTCTGCAAACAAGAAATTTTTCACATTTTTTCGACAATGCGTAACTAAGATGCCTATCTATTGATTCTAAATTATACTTTTTTAGGATAAAATACGCTATTTTTTCGCGATTTAGCAATTCCGAATTCAAGATTTTCATATTGAGAAATCCGCCCTAATAACTATTGATAAATCAAAATTTTTAACCTCACATTTATTTCAAAAATTCGCCTTCAGTTCTCTTCCAAAATTAGTTACGATAAAGTATAAGAATATTTTTCTCAATTTTATTAATCATGTTCATCAATGCTCATTTTTTAGCTTGAGATAACCAGAGTCAATGTATCCTTATTCAACATACTGGTTCTTCATGATCATTTATAAAAATATTATTGAAAAGTGAAAAAAAAATCTGATATGTATGTTCCAGTGCTCAAAATGCTAATTTTTATTACGGTTTCATTATGTGAAGATTTTCTATAGAAATATTTTCAGACCTAAAATTTACGGTTCAAATGTTGTGTTTTAGAAATAAATAGTTTTATGAAGGTTGTGAAAAATTTCTATTAGGGAGACAGCTCATTACCTGTGACAGTGGGCGGGAAAGTAGTTTAGGGAGGTGTATCGTATAAACGGAGAACTGAGACGATTTACGGAAAGGAAGTAATCATGCCTCTTCCATCCTCAAGGGGGGGGGGACCCCTCCCCCCCTTGGCTACGCCACTGAATTTACCTGGTATTTTACGTCATCAGTTTTCTACATGATGTAAATTACGTCTCGTTCTATATATGAGAGCGCCACCTCTGAGGCGGGAAATTGAAACCTCGAATCAGACAGCCAATCAGAGGTTTTCTACATGTATTTGACGTATTCCAGGTATTTTATGTAGAATATCTCCTTTAGGTATTACACGTGAAAAAACTTCCAGTTACGCGTAACTGCACATCCCTGGTTGACATTATTATTTTTCAATTAACAATATAGGAATTGAAAAAAAAACTCTTACGCCCTTACGAATGCCGATACCAGAAATTCAAAAAAGTGAGGTTATGCACAGTTCTACAGGTCCGCCATCTTGGCACGTAATTTACTGGGTATTTTACCTGTTTTCTACGTAAAATACTTCAATTAGGTACTTTACTTCCAAGCCCTCTAGTTACGCGAATCTGCACATCCCTGCTTGGCTCATAACATTTTCTTTTCAAACCTTCTCTTTTTCTTTCCAGTTTTTTAAAAATCTTTTCATATTTCAAATATTTTTCACATTTTTTCAAAACTTCTGAATATTTTTTTAAATGATTCGAATTTTTCTTTGATACTTCTCTAAAATCTTCCTAATTTTTCGTTTTAAGTCTTAAAGAATCTACATTTTGTTTTGAATTTTCTTGAAATATTTTTAAGTTTAAAATTATTTTTTCATCTTTAAAAAACTTCTAAATATCTCTTAAACTTATGCGAATTTTCTACCAAATTTTGTAACATTGCAAAGTAACCAAATTTTGCTTCACAATCTTTTATGTTCTTTTCCGAAATTTTAGGAAATCATTTGAAATGTTCAAAAATATTTTTAAATATTTCCTTGAAATTATTTTTATAAATAAAAAATCAATTGATTTTTTCGCTGGAACTATAACCAAAAAATTGTATCATCTCAAAGCTTTTTAGATTCCTTAAAAAGCTTCCAAATCTTCAAAAATCTTTATTTTGTTTAACATTCTTTGAAATATTTTCAAATTTTTTATAGATAAACGTTTATTTTTCAGCCTGCTGGCCTTAAAAAATTGACTTGCTTACACATCCATTTTTTTACAGAATTTCCTTAAAACTAACCCTTAAGAACTAACATCCATCCATTCCTTATCTCTAAGCCGCACGCTCGTATCGCCTTGCCTTCCTCGCTTCGCCTCGCCTCGCTCGCATGTCCCTACTTTTTCGCATTGCCTCGCTTGCCAACCTCTGTTTTCGCAGCTAATACCTATTACTTATCTACTATTTACAATATTTACATCTTACTTATATCTACTTTCTCTTCTATTTACAATCTTTCCTTCTCCACTCCTCTTCCTCCTTCCTTCTCTTCATCTCCATCTTACCCACCACTCCCTTCACCCATGCTACTGCCCTTTTTTCCCCCTTTTCATGCAACAATGCCTCCATGCTTATCTCACTTCTTTCCACCTCCCCACACTCCTCCAGCCAGTGCTCCACTCTTGCATCCCCCTTTCCGCACAGTTCACACATCCTCTTCTCTCGAGAGAGCCAAAACCTATTGAAACCCTCCATACAACCACACCTCATCCTCGCTATAAGTTCCTGACTTCCTTTCTCTCCTTTCACACACAAATATTGCGCTCTTGCCCTTGGCATAATCCACACATAGTTCCCGTTAAATCTTGACTCTCTTATTCTCTCTTCCCCTTCTGTCTTCTCTCTCTCCATGCTGTTTTGCTTAACCAATTCATAAACCTTCCTTCCTTCCTCGTGCATCCTTCTCACTTCATCCATCTGCAATCCATTCATTCTAAAATACCGTTCCCTCTCCGCCTCCATCTTCCCACCCCCTCCCCTGTTCTCCTTCTCCCACCAACACTCCCTAACCAGCCTACTTCCCCCCTCTTCCAAAAATTTCTCCTCATATTTACACGCCCGGCTCCCTGCTAGAATTCCTATACTCGTTCTCCCCGTCTCCCTCCTGACAATATAATTAGGCGTGTTCCTTGCCAACCCCAGGGTCCACTTTACATACCTCTCCTGCGTTCTATTTACCTCTTCACTTTCCTTCCACCCCCACACCTCTACCCCATACAATAGCACACTCATCACTAGTGATTCAAACAATTTCATTCTCCTTCCAAAGTCATCTGCGAATAACTTCATTCCCAACCCCCACACCTGCCTCATCACCACATTTGCCTTCCTCACTCTCTCTTTTATGTGACCATCCACTCCCCCATTCCTTCGAAACACGAAGCCCAGGTACACAAACTCTTTCACCTCCTGTACCTCCTTTCCCTTCCACTTCCACTCCCTTCCCTTATCCCTTCCCCCTCCTTTTCTGAACACCATAACCTTGGACTTTTCCGCATTCAGCTCTAACCCCTTTTCATCCAGGTATCTTCTCAACCTCTTCATCATCTCCTTTAAGTTCTCCTCGCTGGTTCCCAGCAACACTATGTCATCTGCATACGCTAGTGACCAAATTCTAACCCCTCCTATCCTTACTCCTCCTAGCACCCCGGCCTCCAGCTTACTTTCCATATCCGCAATCAAAATCGCAAAAAGCGTTGGGCTAAGTGGACACCCTTGCCTTAGACCCCTATCCATCCAGAATCCCTCGGAAATCCCCTCCCCTCCTCTTACCTTGTCTTTGGTCTCTTCATATATCTCCCTTACCCTTTCAATTAGGCCTCTCTCTACTCCCCTATCCTCCATTGCCTCCCACAACCTCCCCCTATCCACCGATGGAAACGCGGCTTTGAGATCCACAAAAAACGCGTACACTCTCGTCCCCTTCTTCGCTAATTCTCTATCCACCACGTGCTGCATCACGTAGATATTGTCGATAGTACTCCTAGCCGCCCTAAATCCCGCCTGCGTCTCCGGCAATATTCCTTTCCCCTCGACATCCTTCCGCAGTCTCTCTGCCACTACCATCGCGTATACCTTATACGCCGTATTCATTAGCGTAATCCCTCTATAATTTTCCTGCCTATCTCTATCCCCTTTCTTATACAGTGGCACTATTAGCCCTTCTCTCCACCCTCCTGGGAATCCCTCGCCGCTCCATACTTTCTTCACAACCTCCTTCAGCCTCTCCCTAACCTCTTGTGTACTAAACAGCCATGCTTCGTTCTCTACCCCATCCAGCCCTGCTGCTTTTGACCTTTTTAACTTCCTTATCTGCTTCTCTATCTCATCGTCATTTAACTCCTCCATCTCTGCCTCCCCCGTTCTTCTACTTCCCCCATCCTTCTTCCTTGAATCCGAGCCCTGGAATGATTCTTTGAAAAACTCTCTCCACTCCTCACTCCCTATCTTCTCGCTAACCCCCACCCTACGCTTCCTAAACCTATTTATTATCTTCCAGACGTCCCCTTCTGTCTTAACATTTGCTAACTCCTCTTCCAGATCTTTCTCCTTTTCCTGTTCTTTCTTCTTACACACCAATCTAAACCCCTTCCTCATTTCCGCGTACTCCTCCCTTCTCGCATTACCCTCTTTCCACTTCTTGTACTTCCTCTTCACCTTCCTCTTCATCTTTTTACATTCCCTATCCCACCACGGCTTCACCATTCCTTTCTTCTTCTTTCTAAATACCTTCTTTTGCACACAACCTTTCACCTTCTCTTTCAGATCCTCCCATATCTCTTCCACCGACTCCCCTCCAAAGCGTACCTTTCCTAGCTCCTCTTGATACTTCTCCACCGCCTCCCTCGTCCAGGTCACCCTCTCCCCTATCGAGACTTCTTCCCTGCCTTGTCTTCCGCCACCCTCACCTCTTATCCACAGACTCAATGGCTGATGATCTGATTCCACCCTCCCCTCTACTGCGAATTTTTCCGTCTCCTCCCATCCTTGCATATTCATGACCAAATAATTTATCACCGATACCCCCACCTTACTTACATATGTGTATTTTCCCTCTTCGTCCCCATTTGCCATACCATTCGCCACTGCCCACTCTCTATCCTCCATCCAGTCCCTTAGAATCTCCCCCTCCTTATTTATTACATTATCCTTCGATTTCCTCTCGAAGTTCTCCCCTTCCCTGTAAAGTCCCCCTTCGCTCCCCATTCTCGCATTAAAGTCCCCACCCAGTACCACCGTACCCTCTTCTCTTTCGCCCAGCAGGTCTTCCACTCTTTCTTTAATTCTTTCCATCCCATCCTTGTTGTAAACTGTCACAAACTTACACTCTATCCCTCCTATTTTTATTTCCCTCATTTGCACTCCCTCCCCCTCTTCCTCTCCATGAACTTTTTCCTCTATTCCATCTCTAACCCCGGTTATAATTCCCCCACTGGCCCTTCCTTTCTTCTTCACTCTGACCGCCTCCTGAAGTCTCCACCTATACCCCCTTGGTAGCTTTGGCTCTATTCTATCCCATTCCTTTCTTTCTACCCACGTCTCTACCAGTCCAACAACATCAAATTCCTGGATATACCGCCAGAACTCCTCGTCCTTCTTCTTTACCCCTGCTACGTTCCAGTACAGCACCTTCACTACTCCTCTACCCTGCGTTACCCCCACCCCCCTACTTCCTACGAAACAAATCCCCCTGCACTTCCTTCAACACCTCTCTCTCCTCATCCCACACCCACATCTTCCCGTCTACTCTTATTTTTCTATATCCTACCTTCGCCGATCTCCCTTCTCTCTTCTCCCTCCTCGCCCTGTCATAAAGCATTCTCTGTACATCCCTTTCCTTTATCGTCAAATCGTGATCTATGAAAACTCCCGCATCCTGTATCCTACTCTTATTCCGCATTACCCCCAGCTTTTCTTCCCAGCTCTCCAACTCCACAACCGCCACTTCCTTCTCTTTCTTCCCCTCCAACTTAATTTTCCCTACCCTGCCTTTAATCCACCCTATGCTCTGTAGCAGCTCTTCCACGCCCTCCCTTTCTTCTCCACTCTTTAACTTCAACCCTCTTATCACAATATTATTTCTCCTGTCTGCCTTCCCTTTTCTCTCCATTCTCAACTCCATTGCCCTTATCCGTTCCCTATCCGCCCTCTCCTCCTTTTCATTCCTACGCTCTCCTACTTTATCTTTTATCATATTCTCTACCCTTTCCCAAATACCTTTAATCTCACTTCCCCCACCTCCGTCACCTACTTCCATTTCCGTCCTGCCCTCCACCTTCTCAAGTCTCTTTTCCGTCCTTTCCTGCCACAGCCTGATCTCCTCTTCCATCTGCTTTATTTTAACTTCCTTCTCTTTCCTTTCCCTCTCTAACCCCTCTACTCTCTCCCTCATCTCTTTCATCTCCTTTTCCCATTTCTCATCTCTAATTCTCATTTCTTCCCTCATACCTTCCACCTGCTCTTTTTCAAATTTTTTATTATATTTCAATTTTTTCAAAACTTTTAAAATCTCGAAATATCTTTTGAAATATTTTTGAGTTTTCTTAATATTTCTCTTTGAAAGTGTGATAAAGTTTGAAAATTATAGTGTGGTAGAAAAATGTTAATAGCAAAGTTATTTCCCAATATTAGAAAACATTTACAATTAAAATTTTCTCTTCCATCAAACATGTTAAAAAACTTTCAGAAGTAAATGTTATCGAGGGGTTATGGATAGAATCCTTTTGTAATTTTTTGAACATTTGGTTAAAAAATTTAGAAAAAAATTCATGCTTTTATTATTAAAAAATAATTTACTATTCAAATTTACTCTTTTAGAAATAAATTGATAGAATGAAAATTCCTCATCTAAAAAATGCTGTTAATAAAGTTGCAGAAAATTCAAAAGGAGAAACTGAAACTAAGGACTTGAAGTAATATTCACGCAATATGCAACCAATTAGGTATTCAACAACAATGAATACGAGATTTATGAATTTTCAATTGTAAATTTGAAAAAGTAAGAATTTTAAATACAAAAACCTTTAAAATTCAAGCATTTTCAATTGTAAATCTTCAAAATGGATCCGTGTCGAAAATGGAAAACATACGAAAGACTATTACGATATAAAATCTCAAATTAATTTATTAATCTATTACATTGCATGAAACTCGTTGCCGCTATTTTTATATTTATTTTAATTTACGATTATTATTTACACTTTATAGTGCTTTCAATTGATGCATAATTAAAAAGTAATTTGATAAGTGGACAATCAAAATAAGAATCAGATTCTAAGCGCGAGTAGCGCGCTATTTTTATTAGTATTAAACCATATAAACTGCAACAGAATAAATTTACGGCTTGGGAAGAACCACACAGCTTTACTCTATAATAGAGACATTTTTAATCTTATAATCAATCCATTGCCATCAACATATTTCTATGTCGCGTTCATAGATGCTTTGAGAGCTCATAAAATAGGGCTCTAATCTTCATGTGACCTGGGAAAATGAATACAATTAACGGGGATTTCCGCAATCATAGAATCCAGACTTTAGTACAGTTTTCACAGTGAGGACATTCAGGCCCAATTTGTGATCGATTTACAAATTTTTGTCAGGTAGTAGTTGTTCAAGATTAGGACAAGGCAATTCAAATATAAGCCTGTAGTTTAAGCTTGACACCCATTTCTCATTTGATTACCCAGTAGTCTGTTAATTTGGTTATGTTCCTTTGCCAGCAGGGGGTCCTTTGTGCTACTAAAGAATAAAATACGAAACATACAATTTTTTCTAATTTTGCAACTAGCAAATCAGAAATATTATATTCAAAATAGGTGTTCCTTGGCGATTCCAACGATATGTAACTTGCAATTAAAAGATTATAATTAGAATAAGCGCAATATGTTACTTGCCTCCATGAGTTGAAAATTTGAAGTGTTTTTGAGGCTATGCATAGCTTTACCGAAAATTCAAGTACTATAGTGCTGTAATTTGGCCATATCATCAAAAATGTTAAACTGCTCCTACTTAAATAGTAATTCGGGGCTTATTGTTCACGCGATTTTCTAAACATACTACCATCCCCTGGCGACCATTATCTCGATATGCGTTTATCAATTCCTCCATGGTGATGCCTTGACGTGCCATTCTATTTAGCATCTGTTTGCTTACAACACCTTCCAGCTGTGAAATGGCAGGCAAATTTGCACGCTGTTTGTCAAGTAATGACCGATTTTCGAGAAAATCTCTCATTTCTACATTCTGTTTGCCACAAGCTGCATGTCTATAAAGTTTTTACCTCGCGGAGACATGATGCCGCTCTTCACCATAAATGTTTTGCCGCTTTATTTGCAGGTTATGTTTACGTACTCGACTCGACATCTTGTGACACTGCCAACTGCTGAGCGTGAAAAAATTACCTTCACTCGAATCAAGTCAAATGAACATTTAAATTTACATTTTATTGTTATTTTTAAAATATTCTATCTATTTCGATCAGCATAAAAATTTAATGCTCAATTTCTTAATGGATAAGCTGGCAAAATTTTGGATCTAATTCCAAATACCAGAAAAAATAATGGACGTAGCTTTGACTAGCTTTTCCAGTAGCCGGACTACTTTAAACAATATTTTTCGTATACTCAATGACAGAAATACAAATTTTTAAGTTTTGTTAAGTTGGATTTCAGGAGAGTCTAAAATCTGAACGAGATGAGTACATTGTATTGCAAGGGGCAGGGAGCGACAGCTTAACAACAACGTTTTATATACTTATTGGCAGAAAAATAAGAAGTCTAAAGTTTCTCAAATTAGATTCTAGGAAAGTCTAAAGTCTAGATTTATTGAGTTAATTAGCAATAAAGTTAGTGGTACTTAGTGCAAGTATGAGCAAAGCAGTAGTTTCTTATGCATAAGGGCTTTTGGCAAGCGATTCATGATTGCGGAAGCAAAAATTGACTAGACCCCCCGTGGAAAGTAACCATCGAAAAGATAGAGGAAAAGCAATCCCACCACCATGGTTCGAGAAAACCGACCTGCAAGTATAAGTGTTTATAAGTTGAAGCGCACTTTTTCATTAAGAACAAAATTTTTCTAAGTTCACATCGCGTGAGAAAAGAGTTTGCACATTTTGAGATGGCTGATCGCAAAGCTCAACGCCATTCAGATGCACAATATCGCAAGCGAAAATCTGAACGCGATGAAGACAATGAGAAAAATTATTCATTACTTGAATATTTAAAAAAAAGTGATGATACACAAGTGATTGTTCTGGTTGTAAGTGATCAAGTTGCAGAAGCTGTTGAGCAAGTCCAGGAACATGAATGTAAGGAATGTTTTCAAGCGAACTGTAATGATTTTACTTCACACTCAGTTACCATCTTCAAAAGTTGAAAAAGATTAAGCCAATTTTTGAAGATTTTGCGAAAGTTCCTTTATATTTATAATGTAAACTTGATAATTTTTTTCTCATAATAACACCAAACTTTGTGCAAAAAGTATCAAAGTTTCAAATAATGATTGTACTAACCACATGATTGAAAAAATTCAAGACGATGATATTTTTATAAATATTAATAAAATTTATATAAATATGATAAATAATTAAGTTTCGCAATAATAGATTTAATGCTTTCACGATGATTCATTACAATAAGTTGAAAATTGGAAGCTTTTTCGGGTTTCCATCCTGTGCGAAACTAGGAATCTTGCCGACGTTTCGTGAACATTGCAGTACTGTATATTACTGCCGGTACAAATATACAATTAGATATGACCATTTGAGCTTTTTTTGATATGTTTTTATTTTGGAGAACGGACCCTGTTCTACCGATAAGCTTCTTACCCTCATTTATGCGACTATCTAACTCTCCATCTATTTTTGCGTCGCTAGTGAACAAGCTACCCAGATATACGTACACCATTAATTTTGGTTCAGTTACGTTAATTTTGAGGCCCATGTCCTTCATGCTTGTATCAAGTTTATTCAACATTCTTTGCAAGTCGTCGATTGATTCTGCCATAACAATCTTGTCATCTGCGAAAGCTAACCCACATACCCTCACTGTCTCGAGATCCACATGTTCTTCGTCGAAGAGGGCATTCTTAGACTCTTTTCCACAAATATGATAAATAGCCATGAGAACATAACGCATCCTTGTTTCACGGCTTGCATAATATCGAACCAGTCACTCAGTTCCCCATTAACCTTTACACTCGCCTTACTACCTTCATATATTGTTTTTATTCCTTTTAGGTGCCATCCATTGACTCCGTACTCTTGAAGGACTTTCCAAAGTTCACTTCTATTTACCTTGTCAAATGCTTTTTCTAGATCAACAAATGCACAGAAAATTTTCTTTCCTACTCTCAAGCTTTTTCTGTGATCTGTCTTAAGCTAAATATTTGATCTGTACATGATCTTCCTGGCATAAATCCACTTTGAACTTCTCATATCATATATTCTGTTATTTTCATTACCCTACGAATAAGTATTTTTGAGTATATTTTACTTACGGTACTTAATATGCTGATACCTCTGTAATTATTGCAGTTGTTTTATCTCCTTTTCTTTTGTATATTGCTACAATAATCGCTTTTCTCCAATCGTCTGGGATTTCTCTCGTCTCGAAACATAAATTCATCAATTTGCTCAACATGTGAGGTATGTACTCTCACCACCGTATTCAAGCATTTATGCGTTAAATCTGTCTACACCAGCAGCCTCACCGTTTTTTAAGTTCTTAATTATATCTCTAACCTCATTGATACAGAATTTTTCAATTGGGCTTTCTAATGCATTATGTTCTACGTTGCAGCTCTGTTTCCCTATATCTTCACCTCCTAGTAATTCTTTAGGAGAGTCTTTCGAAGCGTCAACTATCCCGTCTGTCGGTCCTGTACCGAGGGTTTCTGCTGCATACGGTTACACTACTCAATAAGCAGTCGCGGGGAGGGGTCCAGGGATGGTCCCGAAGGAAAAGCTTCCAAGTCAAGGCGTTAATCTACCGTGTCGAAGGCTGCGCGGCACCCGGGGTGTGGTTTTCCAAACGGTGTCTCTAGGATACCAGGTCGCCTTCTAGAGTACACAGACCTTACCCTCACATGCGGGGCTCTGCGGGGGGTGGACCTTTATTTCTCTAGCTACTCGTGGGAACAGCATGGAGCAAGTTGAAAAAACATTGAACAGGAGCATATACGAAGAGTTGGGAGGAGATTTGAATGTCACGGAGATGGATGATCGAATGACCTGTGTGGAGAAGTTTTGTGATACGTCCTATCTAAGGAAAGTAGACACAAATTTCAGCGGAATGTGCAGGTGCACAAAGAAATGTTGGAAGAGATGAAAGAGATCATTTGCAAAATGGATGAATTTTGTGAAACGGAGCGGAACATGTTCCTCCCAATCCGAGATGGGATTCATGAGGCCAAGGCTGTTCTCAGGAAACTCGAAGAATGTGGTTCCGAATTCGATTATACCGTTCAAGACGTTGAATATGAAATGGGCAGGAAAATCTCCGAGAGAGTACAGGATGAGCGGAAAAAGGCAAGGCGCTAAACGAACACAGGCCAAACGGCAACTCAGACAGAAGAAGCCGTGGAAACTCCCAATCACCGTAATAGGAAGCGAGAGAGGGAGTCCACTCTGAGTCCCGTTGTGGCTGGCTCCTCCAACCAAGTGACGAAGAAGGCGAGGGCGCGCACTACTGCAGTAGCGTCCTCGACTCCAGAGAAGAGTGATGCGGGGGCGAAACCAGTTGCTCCCGCATCCTCGAAGAAGAAGGAGTCGAGAGAGGTCCTTATTGACGTGGGCCCTGCGGCAGACTGCAGGGCAAAACTGTCGTCTGCCATTAGAGAGGCTGTCGGTGCTGACAACTTTTTGCGAGACCTTGTTTCGCGCACAGAAGTTGAGGTCCTTGATTTGAACACGGCAACCGACGTGGGGGAGGTGACGGAGGCGGTATGTCACCACTGCGACGCCGTCGATCTGAACGACGTCAAAGTGTGTTTGACGAAGAGGGCCTTCAGGGGATAACTGAAGGCGTATGTGGAACTTAGCGAGGAGCTGGCGGCGCGCCTGATTAGGACAGGACATCTCAAAGTAGGTTGGATGTCTTGTAGAGTCCGAAAAAAGACTGAGAAGATAAGGTGCTACCACTGCTTAGGCTTTGGCCATATAGCAGTGGACTGCAAGGGTCTTGACCGGACCAAACTGTGCTGGAAGTGCGGAAAAGAGGGGCACAAATCTGCGGCGTGCGAAAGTACACGCAGTGCTACCTCTGCGCCACAAATGACAAAAAGCCCCGGAAAGACCACCAGCCTCGGACGATGAGGTGCAGGGCGTTCCGAGAGGCAGCTTCGGGGAAGAAGCCCCAAGAACGCGCTGGCTAACTTAATATACCCAATCAGGATGTCGAAGGCCGACGAGCCCGTTGTGTGGTACCAACGCACTACTGAGGATGATGCGTGCATCCTGCTTGAGCGTAACGAGGAGAAATGCCAAGTTGGCTAGACATCGGAAGCCGAAGCACGGCTTAGTGGCCTTACACCCATGTCCTTAAAGTAATGCGGTAAGCGGTTTCGAGGACATGGGTTGGCGGGAGAAGGAGTTAAGGTTTAGTGGGTAGGTACCGTTTCGGTAAGTCCTACACTCACCTTCGTTCCTTGTAGACTGCGCGCCCATGTGTGCATCTCACGTGTATGTATATTAAGTATATATGCGTGAGATGTATATATTGGGCTCGTGGTTCCCAAAGTTTGAATGTGGTTGGTGCATGAGAATTTGCCGTTTTTTACTTCTTCAAAGAAAAAGAAAACAAAAGAAAACAAAAACTATCCCGTCTGTATCATATAGCATTTCACCTTTGCTGCTTCTCATGTCGACAAACTCTGTTCTTTTACTTTTCATCATCTCTTTAAATAATAGTTTCATATGGTTCCTTTAAAGTCGTTTTGTATTCTCCTCTCTTCTCCTGTTCTGTTTTTATCTTTACTTTCCTTGACTAATCGTTTAACTTCCTCTTTTTTTGTCTGTAATAATTTTCAAGTCTATTTCTATCCTCATCGCTAAGACCTGTGATGTTCAACGTTTTCTAGTACGCTTCTTTCTTTTATTATTGGGCTGCCTTAATTTTTTCATTCCACCATGCATTACATTCATGAAAACTGCCCAACGTCAGCTTATCCAAACACTTACGTTGCTTTGCGAATCCTCTTTACTTTACCCGTTTCCGTCGCAAGTGCTGAAAGGTCATTTTCGAAACTGAAGGTAATTACAAATTATCTACGTAATACAATGCCAAATGCACGAATGTCAGCTTTAGCTACTATAGCTATACTGCCGTACAAAATAAAAAGATACATAAGTCCAATATCACTCGAACTGAGCAAATCGAGAAAAACTGTTTGCCCAAAGAACTCTGAGATCGAATAAAATATTAAATAATCTAGATACACTGTTTGGGTAAAAATAATGTGCTCTTTCATATTTTGTAATAAAGAATTATTCTTTTAAACAATTTCTATTAGAAAATGGACTTGGGATTTTTTACTAGTCGCGGAAAGTCAAAAATACAAGGTAAAAAGATCACAAAGGCACTTGCGACGATGCCTTTATCGGAGAGCTCGAGCACGACCTCAAAATACAATAACAAAACATACATAAGGGACACTGACGGTTCAGCGGCTGTCCCGAACTTACCCGAACGATCGTCGCTAATGTATAGCCGAAACTAGCCGGGACTTATTTCCCTTGGATTTCCGATCAGAATCCGAGATATTTCACAATGCTAAAACATACGTAAGGGCAAGCGATTCTTTTCTTTTGTAAATTCGCTCCGAACTCTGTCACTTTTACAAGGCAAAAAAGACACAAAGTTCTTTAGGTTCTTTTTTATTTGTATGCTGATGACGTATCACATGCCTTATTCAAATTTTAGGACACGCAAAGTGCTTTGTGTATCTTTTTATGTTGTATTTCCCAACTTTTTCGACTTTCCTCATTCATAAACCATCGTTTTTTGCAAAAAATATTAATAATTAATATTTTTTATTACTATAGTTAGACACAGCTCTCTCTTACGAATCCAACTATACCAAAACTCATTTTTCATAAAAATATCACGTATGTATCTTTTTAGTTTGGACGGCAGTATAGAGCAGGACATATTAGATTTAATTAATTGTGTATCAATCATCCATGATTTTGCTTTAGCGAAAGCGAGACGTCAACCTTTTCCTTGAAACTACGTGAATTGTTACTGCTAAATAATCTTGAAGGTTCTTGTAAAATAAATATTTCATTAAACAATAACAAGATCTACTTCACATGATTACTTTCCCTCTAAAAATAATTAGGATATAATGTAGTAATTTATTGAACTGTCAATTTATTTATAAATGATTTATTACTATTTATCATAATGAATAATAATGATTACTATGAATTATGATTATTATGAATAATTATTATTTATTATGATTTATTCTTTATTCATTATTATAATTTTCAATTAGAATAGTTCCAGATATTTTGATTTCAAAATTTATATTAAAAGGGGCGGCAAATTGAAATTTGCCTCCGGGCGGCCGACAGTCTGAAGCGGCCCCTGGACTATTATAGAATTTTTCGTAAAACTTATTGGTCAAGTATAGTACCAGGTCTCTCCAGTGCTATAAATTTACTCCAAAAAAATTAAAACAACATTTTTATTTAATTTCATATTACAATTCTCAAAACAAAGAGCATGCTCGAAAAAAATACCTGACATTTGCAGATCACACTATGTATAGTTACTAGTATCACGGAATTTTCCGTACTATTAACCGATCAAGTACTTTGAATGAAATGTAAAATTTTAAGAATAAAAAAAGCTTTTGAAAAATTTTCAAATGTTCTAAAAAAATAAAATTTTTTCAAGACTCCTTGGAAAATTTTCAATGACTTTTTATTTTGAGAAATAAAATTTCAATTGATTTCTAAAGATGTCAAAAAAAATCTGAAATATTTGAGACAATCTTTTCAATTTTCAAAGACTTTTCATCAACAGGGCCGTGGCTAGAGTTGAATTTAAGGTAGGGCAGCGGTGGTTACAAGTAGGGCGAAAGTAAAAATTTTACGTGATCTGATCTGGTCAATTGTATTTTTTAAGGTAGGGGAATTGGTATTTTAAGGTAGGGCATTGCCCCACAATCGGGTTGGCCACCGAATCGGGAGAACCGGGAGAAAGCCGGGAGAAACTTGCATCGGGAGAAAACCGGGAAAAAGCCGGGAGAGAATTATTACACCGGGAGATTTCCTGCATTTTATAAGTCGCGCGTTTCGTAGCGCTGTGTGTCCGAACAACCAATCGCGTAATTACGTGGGATTGGTTGATCGCCCACATTACGTCGCGTATGCGTGCGTACTAGTTCGCATTCTAGACTGTTCTGGAGGTTCTGTAGTCTCATGTAGTGTTGAAGTTTTAACAATCTGTGATTTAACTAAACTTGTTTCGATAATTTAATGCCCAGCTAAAAATTCCTGTACAGGAACCTCGGAGGATCTTGCACATGTTCCTGTACACGAAACTGCACACGAACCTGTACAGGTAATCTTGAAGGTTCCTGTGCAGGAATTTGGCGAAGGAAACTGTACATTACCCTGCAAAGGAACCTATATAAAAGCTAACCTTTGAATGTCACTGTACAGGTTCCTTCACATAGTCAATTGAGGCGTGGGTTCACGTACAGGAACATGTTCAGGATCCTGTACATGAACCTGCATAGGAACTAATCCGCGAGGGTTCGCTGGTGGCTTGGCTCTCTCGATAGTAAGTTGATTCTTCAAGGGAATAAAAGGAAGGCAAGTTTATAGCTGTAAGCGTCATCAGTTTTCGCAATGGCCTTCTGTGAAGGACCCTATACGTGTTTCTGTACAGGATCCTTCCAAAGGTTCCTTTGACTGCTTTCTGTGAAGGATCCTATACACGTTTCTGTACAGGCACCTGTACCGGATCATTCAACGGTTCCTTTATCGGCGCAGGTTTCTTTGCATTATATTATATTATATTTGCATTATATTATTCTTATCCTGCTTATTATATTATTGAAAGTCAATGCATTTCTCGTAAATCGGTTTGCCGATGCTCATCGATTTCCGCAATTGATCATATGTGAAAAAACTACACGTTTCGCAACAACCCTGACAATGCTCCCTCTTAGCTACGGCCATGTTCATCAATCATAGATTTAATGCTTTCACGATGATTTATTATAATAAATTAAAAATTTAATATACTTTTCATCAATTTTAGAAAAAATCGAATTATTTAGAAAGATATTTAACAAAACTTAAAAAGGTTTCAATGAAATTGTAAATCTGAAAAGATATAAAAAAATCTAAAACAAAATTTAGATTCTCTAAGATTGTCTAAGATAGAGATTCTCTAGATTCTCTAAGATTTCGAAATAAAATTGATGAATTATTTGAGGATTTAGAAAAGTATCAGGATAATAAACAAAATTGTTTTCCTGAAATTCCTGGGAAAATTTGAAATGATTTTCTATTTTGAAGAATTAATCTTCAAAGAATATTTCAAAAGATTTTTAAACATTTTAAAAGATTCTTAAAGTTCATTCAACTTCATTTGAGCAGATGTTCTATTTGTTTAAAATGCAATAATTTTTTTCAATAGTAAAATAAAATAAGCAAGTAGGGCGGAATCGTTACGTAATATGTGGATGACCTCTTTTTTAATTTTAATCTTCTTTCCTGTCTTTTAAAAAGGAAAAGCATTACTGCATTCGACTTATATTTAGTATTAGTCTGTTCTTAAAATTAGTTTATATACATATAAAATAATTAAAATAATGGTCATCCTTGGGTCACCCCGTTTCCTCAAGACATCCGAGGGCTTCACCGGCCTGTCATTGTTATTTGTTATTTCATTATGTATCTTATAAACTCCAAGAAAACACTAACACTAATAGGAATAATAGGTATTGTGGGTATAAGTTATTATAATCATAAACACTCCGGTAAATTAATTCACTAAGGTACACGTTGCTTACAAAAAACAAAGTCGAAAAGAGTATATTTACTTAAGTACACTCAATTATATATATTTATCCTGATGAGGCAACACTAAAAACTGTTGTTCATATTTATGTCATTCTACGCTTTTTAAATTTTCGCGCTAATGAGAAGTACGCGATACCACCTGAGCAGAAACAGTTGCGCGCTGGCCGGGTGCAAGCTATTGTGACGAAATGCGATTTTTCTAAAGTCGCGTGACTCCATTTTTACGCGGGAATAAATTCTAAATTTGAATTTATTTGAGGAGTCTTATTTAGTAAATGGAAACTAGCTCGATAGTTGAGTTGGTCATTTATTGGGGAATAATTGCACACAAAAAATAAAAAGTGGGCGTTACTTTTGACTACACCTATATATTCCTATGTGGAGGTAGGGCCGAAGGCGGATGGTAGAGCTGAATTTTCGGCGGCCATCAAAGAAGCGGTCGGTGCTGGGGGTAGCGTGCGCGAGCTCGTCCCCCGCATCGAGGCCGAGATCCTGGACCTCGACACTACCACCGATGCGGCAGAAGTGGAGGCCGCCGTTCGTAAACACCTGAATGAAGCAGCAAGCGGCGAAATAAAGGTCTGTATGACGAAGAAGGCCTTCAGAGGTAATCTAAAGGCCTTCGTCGAGATGAGGGAGGAGCTTGCAGCAAGGCTTCTCCGCATGGGACACCACAAGGTTGGAGGCGCGGCAAGGAGCGCAATAGGGCTGCGGGGTGCGAAAGCACCCCTCAGTGCTACCTCTGCGCCGCAGAAGACGACAAGCCCTGGACAGATCATGTGCCTGGGACTAGGAGGTGCACGGCACTCCGAGAGGCGACCTCGTTGAGCGAATGTTGAAAGCCGAAGCACGGCTCATTGGCCTTACCCCCATGTCCTTGATGTAATGCGAAAGCGGTTCCAAGGACATGGGTTGGCAGGAAGAGGAGGTTAGTTTAGTGGAGCCCTGGGTTAACGACTATCGTGCCGTCATGGCCGTCATGCCCACCGTCACCTCGTCGAGGTGCCCTGGTCGCAAGTACAAGCAAAAAAATGTATATTCATATGACAACGTTTCTTTAGTAGTAAAACCAAAGATATTAGTACCTAGATGCGGCAAGGGTCAGGAGTGGGGACGCCGAATATATATATATGTCACTACTTTCTAGCCTACATTGAGGTGCTGCCCTCTTCAACTTTTCATTGTTTCCATGGCAACCGCGTCAAATCGTGTGTTTGTGTGTGAAATGTGAATGAGTTGCCGTCGGTGGTGAGAGCCTAGCGAGCAAAAGCCAAAAAGACTCGCCAGGCTAGCTATGAACATTGGCTTGAAGTTTCAGACGTCTAACCTGACGATTTTTTTTCAACTTATTGAAATAAAAGAAAAAACAAAAATAAGGTTCTAAAGTTTCTAAAACCAACATTTTTTATTTATTCACTATCTGAAATTTACCCAGCGTCACCTGGAACTTTAAGAGATTTCATAGAATTTAAAGGAATTTTAAAGAGACTTTGAAGGATTGCAAAAGATCTTGAAGTAATTTTGAGGAATTTCAAGAGATTTAATGAGATTTAATAAGATTTCAAAAATTATTAAAGGATTTCAAGAGATTTATAGTGTCTTTAAGAAATTTCAAGGGATAAAAAGACTTTAAAGGATTTAAAACAATTTTCAAGGGATGCTAATTGATTTTAGGGATTTAAAAAGAGTTTCGAAAGAGTTGAAAAAGAGGTTTTTTCAGAAATTTCACAAGATTTAGGATATTTTAAGTGACTTTAACAAATTTGCAGGAATTGGAAGAGATTTAAAGATATTTCAAGAGATTTTAATAGACTCCAAGGGATTTTGATATATTTTAAACAATTTTAAGAGATTTACAAAGGAATATCAAAATTTTTGAAAACCTCTTGAACATATTTTGAAATCTCTTGAAACCCCTTAGAATTTTTTCAAATCTCTCGAAATATAATGAAATCTCTTGAAAATCTTGAAACTCTTTTGCAATCCCTTTAAAATCAAGTAAAATCCCTTAAAATCCCATAAAATGGTTTAAATCCTTTAAATCTTCTGTAAATCTCTTAAAATAACTTAAAATATAATTCCATCAAGTCACTTAAAATCTGTTGAAATCCTTTTAAATCTCTTAAAATACCTTAAAAATCCTGAAAGTCATTAGAAATCTTTTAAAATGCCGGGCAACGCTAGGTAAATTTCTGCTAGTAAATAAATGAAAAAAAATGGTTTTGGGAACTTTTTTCATATTCTTAATACAATAAATGTAAAAAAAAAGTTCATCAGACGGAACCTCTGAAACTTCAACCCAATGTTATGAACTATTCCCAAGGCGGCAGAGCTGAAGAAGAAATGGGACTAACGAAACGGATAGAAAATAATGAGTAAGAAGTGAAAAAATGTGGAAAATTAAAATTCACGAATTATTTAATTTTCCATAACTCTTAAATTCTCAAAATTTATATTCGTTTAATTTCAAATTATCGAATATAACTATTTTAATTATAATTATTGTTACTAACGTAATTAATTAATCGATTAATAAATTATTGCGGCTAACCAAAAACACCCAAAAAATAAATACCATATACACAAATAGATGAAAAATAAAAATACCGGATTGTAAAATTGAATAAAATTATTTTAGTATAAATAAATAGGTAAATTAATTATTTAATATATATATATATATATATATATATATTAAATAATTAATTCATCTAATTATTGAAATTAAATTAATTTTAGGAAATTTTATAATTCGATAAATTTGGATATTGGAAATTTAAACATTTGCCCATTTATAATTCGGTCCCATAGTATTTTCGGCAATTACTTCCTCACAGAGGAAGCTTTGTAGTTGTGTCAAAATCCAGTTTCCAAAAAACGGTTTTTCTGAATATATTGCAAGGGGAATATATATAATTTGACGTCCTGAAAAATTGTCCGGTAGTGTGCATGTGTGAGTGTATGTATATCAAGCTTTTTACGATCCTGCAATATGTGATGAACGTGTACAGATAAATTGATAAAATTTGGCATACTTATTCCACTATACATATACCAAGTTGAATTTCTTACAAGGGTTTTACAAAATATTTTGAAACTAATTGAAAAATGTTAATTAATAGATGAAACCTTTCAAATCATCTTCTTTGGGACTAATAAAAAATACCGGAATAATAATTATATATACTGAATCTAAACAATTCAAAAAAATAGTTCCAAATAAATATTAATCTACTTTGATGAAAAAAATTTTGGTCGAAAGAAATATTTTATTTATTTGCCAAATTAAATCTCTACCTATAATTTGAGTAAATGAAGCATTATTTGAATGAGTGAAGTAAATGACAAGTAGACGGTAGAAAAATTAAGCAAAATTTGTTTTATTTTGATGAGTCTTATTTTATATTAGAAATTTACGTATATTAGGTTTTTTTGACATATTAAAACAGATTAACATATATGTTAATTAAAAAACGGATTTTTATTACTATAAATTAAAAATGACAGTATTTGGATTGTTTCTTGGCTTCAACGGTGGAGAGTATATTAAAAGAAATTAGAAAGAAGACTGTTATTTTTATCACGAATAGTAAAATTTAATTGGAAACTCAGTTAAATAAATAAAATGAAATGACTTTTAACCAAGTTTCAGTTAAGAAAATTAATTCTCAACCGAAAAATAAGAATTTACACAAAATAGTTCAATTTTCAACCAATAACCATCCAAAAAGTTGAATTTTTAACTAAAAGAGATGAATTCTGAACCAAAAATATAATAGTGGACTTTCGTAATCAAAGTTAATTAAATCTTAACCAAAAATGATCATTTTCAACCAAAAACGTTACTTTTTTACAGAATGATAAATTTTTAATCCGAAAGGACAAATTATCTATAAAAAAAAGATAGTTCAACAAAACAGTTGACTTTTTGACCAAAATAGATGACTTTTTAACAACATAGTTGTATTTTTAACAAAATAATTAAGTTTCCAACCAAAAAGTGGAATTTTGAACCAAAAGAGATTATTTCTGAGCCAAAAATTTAACAGTAGACTTTCCATTAAAAATGAATCAACCTCCAAACAAAGAAGATCAATTTTCAACCAAGAAAGATTACTTTTCTACTAAACGATGAATTTTAAATACAAAAAGACGAATTTTCTATAAAAAAAAGAAAGTTCGAAAAAAGTTAATTTTCAACTAAGATGAAATTTCAACCGAATAGTATTCTCAACCAAAAAGATGAATTTTCTACAAAATATTTGAATTCTCAACTCGAAAATATTACTCTCAAAAAACATTCAATTTTCAACCAATAATGAAATAGTTAAATTTTCAGTTCAACAAATTATTTTGTAACCAAGACAAAAGGAATTTTTAACGACAAGCGTAAAGTGTCAGCCCATAAAATTAATTTTTAATAAAACAGTGCAAATTTCAACCAATCAGTTGAATTTTAAATTGAATAATTAAATTTTCAACCAAACACTAGAACTTTTAAACAAAAGAGATGAATTCGGAACTAAAAATAAAATAGTAGACTTTTTAAATGGAAAGAATTAACTGTAAATAAGAAAGACAATTTTTCTACTGAAAGACGATTTTTCAATGTTGTTCATTATAACGAACAAATATAATTGTCTCCACAATTTATTATTATTGTTAATAATATTATCTTTAAACAATGCTAGAAATTGTGGTTTTTCCTGATAATTTCAATTTTTTGTTACCTTCTTAGTTATAGCGAGTTGATAATTATTTAAGCTGAGAAAAAGTAATTGTTTAAACTACTTGTTTTTATTAATAACTATTCTCATCTATATTAATGCCAGATAGCTGCAGTTTTTTTCTCAAATTTTTAATTTTTTGCCCTCTTTTCCCTTAGTATGGTAATAATTATTGCCAGTTAATAAAAATAGTTGTTTAAACAATTCATATTTGCTTATAACTATCTACTCTTAAGATAATTACTAGAAAATTGCTGTTTTTTCTAAAATGTTGAACTTTGCCTTGGCTTCTGAGTAATTTAACAATAATAAATAAACAATAGAGAGAATCATTCTTCAAACAATATCTTTATTTTCCTTAGATATATTTTTCCGAAAAAAAACAGATTTTTGAAATATTCTTCAATTTTCTATATTGGTCATATTAAATGTGAATTTTCCCTGAAGTAGTAACTAAGAGACTTTTTCTTAAAATTAAAATTAATATTTATTATTTGTTTTTAGATAAAAAGTAACAGGAAAGCTGAAAATTTCAGAAAACCCCGCAACTATCTAGCGTCATTATGTGGAAGAAGATAGTAATAAAGAATAATAATAATTAATTATATTTGTTAAATATAATTAATTTTTACCACATTCAATAGAGCAAATGAACCTTTTAGCAAATAAAATTTAAATTCAGTATTTGAATTTTCAACCAGAAAGAGTAATTTTCAACCAAATAATAGAATTTTCAAATACAATGAGTAACCTATAACTGAAATATTCTAATTTTCAATTAAAAATACATTTTCAACCAAAAACAACGATTTTTCAATAAAATGGTTGAATTTTCAAACAAAGAGATAAATCTGTGACTTGAGGAATGTATCTTCAACAAAAATTGAATTTTTAACAAAGCATTTCAACTTTCTGCCATGCAGTTCCATTTTTAACTATTAATAATGAATTTTCAATTAAAAATGGAATAGCTACATTTTGAGTTGAAAAAATTGATTTTTCCGCAAAAAAGCGAACGAATTTTCAAGAAAATAGTTGCTTTTTTATTTTAAAAGTGTATTTTCAATAAAAAAAACAAAAATTTTGAACAAAATTGTCAAGTTTTTGAATAAAGAGATTAATTTTCAACTTAAATAATGTACCGAATCAGGCCAATCTTCAACAAAATTAATGAATAGTTAAATAGTTAAATTTTCAACCAAGTATTTGAATTTATTACCAAAAACACAAAATTTTAGCTGAGAAATTTACAATAAAAAATGGAATAGTTGAATTTTCAGTAAAAAAATTTAATTTTCGTAGAAAAAATGAATTCTCAAGCAAGAAGATTAGTTTTATGAACAAAAGTCGAATTTTCCATAAATGACTTGAAGTTTAAACTTTAAAATATCATTTTCACAAAAAATAATTGAATATTTAACTGGAAAATATCAATTTTGGATAAAAAATTGATTTATTAAAATCAGAGTTGAAAAAACTAAGTTAAAAAAATTAATTTTCAAGAAATTAGTTAAATTCACAACAATAAGATTTCCAACCACTTACGAATAACCAACCAATTGGTCCAGCGGTACAGTATATAAAACAGACTTATGGGAGTGATATTTAAAAAATAATTATTTATTTGTCTTCTATAGCTAATTGTGAAGACAAATGTTGAGTATCAACTTGATTCACCTAATATTGAAAATTCTTAATAAAATGTACAAGAACGTCTTTTTTTCTCAAGGGAAATACGTGTTCCATTTCATGGGGCTTGCGCCAATTCTAAATATCATTTTTACTTTTTCTTTTTTGTGTGATTTATTTTCGTGTGGATTGGAACAAATTTCCGGGCGTTATTCATAAAAATTCGAAACAAAAGTTTTGGTTAACCGTAACATACAGTGGTATGTGAGACCTCAGGATGTTAGTGCAAACATTATTTATGATAAATTATTGCCTTGATTTAACTGAAAAGTTTATAATAAATTGAAAAATTCGAAAAAACGCGACTTTTCAACTCTATTAAAAGAGAAAACTGAAAACAATAATATATTGTTCGACTAATTTATATAAACATCTAGTTGTCAGCAAAAAGTATTATTTGATTTATAAAAAACAATTTGTATTCAAAACCCGTAAAAAAACATAATTAGCGTCAAAAACGCGTAAAACCTAAATTTTTCACTTATGGGGATTTTTTGGTACAGTATATAAAACAGACTTGTGGGAGTGAAATGTGAAAAATAATTATTTATCTGTATTCTATAGCTAATTATGAAGAGTAATGTTGAGTTTCAAATCGATTGAGCTAATATTGAGGAATCTAAATAAAATTTACAAAATCGTATTTTTTCTTATGGGAAATACGTGCTAAGCTTCATGACCCTTGCGCCACTTCTAAATATTATTTTTTTTTCAATGGATCGATTTTTGTGTGGATTCGAACAAATTTCCGGGCGTTATTCATGAAAATTCGAAAAAAAAATTTCTGTTATTATTTGTTAATTGTACAATTTTAAAATTTTATGATTCAATGAAATTGAATTTTATAATTTAAAAAATTCTGACATTTATAATTCGGTATTTTTACTTCTCATCAATTTATGTATTGGGTATTCATTTTTTCGGTATTTTTTGGTTGGTCCCTGGACCCATTTTGTTACAAAAGTCCAAATTTTAACAGAAGTTCGTAATATATCTAAATTATTATTTAAAACTTTTTAAGAAGGAAGAATAATATCGGGATTTTGAACAATTTGGACGTTTATAGAACAATAGGAATAATTTTGGATAAGATATGAAGGCACAGTTACTAAATATGTACATTTTAAGGACTCATACAACAACGAATCAGTTTTCAGTAATTTGAATAAACTCTTTGATTATTGTCCTAATTATATTTTCCCTAATTTTTGGAAGAAAAGTAGATTATTAAAAATATGGATTTAAAAATCTACGACTTGGCGCCACGAAAATAAGCGGCTTTCACAGCGCCTCTACAGGTATGTGGCCCTAACACTGGAATGATAGCTATATATATTATATATATATATATATGCAACGACCACAAACTTGCCTGGAGCGCCAACTACCGGTATGTGGCCCTACTAATCCCTTGCCGCATCTAGGTACAAATATCTTTGGTAAAACCAGACAAAATGATATACTTTGAGGAAGCAGTAGCTTCTAGATCCATGGATGTGAACCTTCACGGTTTCTCATGGTTTTTCGCCATTTACTCAAAATTTGGAGGTGCGCGAGCAAAACCGACAACGGACGCGAATTTAGCGCGTCCAAATACACTGAAATCATGTGTGAAACACTCATAAGAATACTTTCTAAGATTTACCAACGTCTACAAATGCGATTTTCAGCGATGTTCACGGTTTTTCGCGATTTCCTCAAAATTTTGGGGGTGTACGGGCAGAACGGACAACGAATTCGGATTCAGCTCGTTATTTTTTGTGTGCCGGTATTATTTGATTGCGACTTCATCATTTGAAACCTGAATTTTAAATTGTTAATGATACAATATTTTGCTCAAAAACTTTTAGGATAGTTTGATAATGAATAAATTATTATAAATTTATTCATGAAAGAATTAGCTGAAATAAACCAAATGGCTATAAATTATAATATAAAATTTAATAAGATAAGATCAGTAGCACCATGGGGAAAATCAGGTTACATGGAAATATCAAGAAATAATGTAATGATGATGCATGTTTTCTCTCTCTCTCTCTCATATAGGTAAATGCGTCGTAGGATTGGTCATAGCAATTAAGAATATCCGGTCTAGATTAAGTCCCGACCGCAGGGCGCCGAAATATGTGGTAAACAAGACGGAAGGGTCTAATAATATTGCGTGAATCCATGAATCAGCGAGAACTGATCTGGATTGATCTGGATCAGTCAGGATCGGAGTTCTGACTTGTTTTGTAAAAAGGCAACAGCTCAAAGTAGAGGCACGACACTTCGAACTGGCAAAAATAATGGTCCAATTGTGAATAATGATGAAACAAATGTGTACAACTTGCGGTCAGGAGATGCGCCTGGTGAAATGCCATTTAGTCAGGAAATTCCTTCCACGTCCGGTAGTTTTTTCAAACACAGGAAATTCTATACCTGAAAATTTAAATTTACGTTTTGACCTGGGAATACAAAATAATTCATTGCAACTTTATTCTCGCTCTCCTAGTACATCCTCTACTAGTATAACAGATCCAGCGAAAATTTCAGAAATAGTAAGGGATATTATACCTTCTTTTGATGGGAGTAATATGTCGGTAAGAATGTTCATACAACATTGTCGCGTTTCAGCCTTAATGGTTGGTCCTCAAGAAACTCCACATTTAACAATGTTGATTAAAACTAAAATAATTGGGGAGGCCCGTGTTCATATTCAAGATCGCGTAGAAATAACTTTGGATGACATTTTAAAAACTTTAGAACAACTTTATTCCCCACAAGAGGATGCGAGTCAGTTGTTGCAAGATTTAACAAATGTTAAAAGAAAGCCTGACGAATCTATATCTGAATATGGGGCGCGAGTAAGCCAAATTTTGAATGAATTAACAAACGAAATTATGGAAAATACACCGATTGAGAAGGCAATAGGGATATGTGAAGCCCATCGAATAACCAGTGTAGGGAATTTCTTCCGAGGTTTAGATAAAGATGTTTATTCACAAATCCGGAAAAAGGAAGTTAATATATTAGAAAAAGCAATAGCACTGGCAAATCAGGCGGATCTCCAGTGGAAAAGTTGGAGAAGGCTTCACGGTCCAGTTCAAGGAAAATGCGAACTTGAACTTAGTGACAAAAGCGAGCGAAATTTTCATCCAGGAAGAAAAATTGCGCATATCCAGGATAGAATAATTTGTAAAACTGATAATAATTTTGGGCATGATAATCTACAACGTTATAATTGTAAAGAAAATAGGCATATTAGGCGGAATTGTCCACAATTAGTAAATAATGTTAAAGATAGAGAGAGAAAGAATTGTACATATTGCTATTTAAAGAATGACAATTTAGGGGAGTGTAGACTTAGGGAAAAGCATGACAAAGAGAGAGAATTCCTTAAAAGAAAACGCGGAAATTCCTCAAACTAGAAACGGGATCGCCCTAACGAAGGCTCGACGGTCCAGAAACAAAATTCGGTTTAAACCGGATCGTCCTTCAACTAAAATCAGATAAAGAAATGAGTTCGATGCCGATGATTGTTTTAGAAAACATCTTTTTCAAAAATAAAGCAACCTTGTTAGTAGATACCGGGTCTAGCGCAAATTTAATCACAAGAAAAAGCTTAGATCCGCGAGTATGGATAAATAGAAGGCGTATATATAATTTGATAGGGATAGGTGCGGACATGATTAACACCTTGGGGGAAGAAAAAATTAAGATGAGAGGCTTGGAGACACCTCTTCAAGTTGTCTCTGAATCCTTTCCCATTCAACAAAATGGCATTTTGGGGGTTGAAGCTTTGAGGCAGCATCATGCGGTATTAAATTTTATAGATGACTACCTCCACCTCGGGGAAATAGAGTTTCCACTTTTAACTCATGCTACCATAACACTACCAGCGAGATCGAGAGCAATAGTTCAAGTTGTTATACAAAATTCAGGTTTGAGGGAAGATTATATGCCTCGACTTTCTTGCGGTCCCGGTATTTTTGGTGGAGAATGTCTAGTAACAAGTAACTTGGGAACTGCAACAATCTTTATGATAAATAGCAACAATGAAAATGTTCATTTAACAATACCGGCTATTGAACTGGAAGAATATGAACCACCGGAGGTACATTTTCCTCCAGTTCAACACAAAGAGGATATAAAAAGTAAACAAAAGGAACAAGCTCAAAGATTATTAGAAATCCAACAATTTATAAAGATGGATGATTTGAATGAAGAAGAGAAAGGAAGCTTATTGTCAATATTTTTTGAATTTTCTTATCAATTTAAATTACCTGGGGATAAATTAGGTGCTACCAATGTTTTAAAACACAACATCTTAACAACTGATGAAAAACCGGTTACCGTTACCCTCATATTAATAAAGATGAGATTAGGAGACAGACGGACGAATTACTCGCTTCTGGAATAGTCCAGCCGTCTGTTTCGCCTTATAATTCGCCATTGTGGATTGTACTCAGAAAGGCTGATGCGCAAGGAAATAAAAATTGGAGAATGGTTATCGATTATCGTTCCTTAAATGAAAAAACAATCGTGGATGCTTACCCACTTCCTAATATTACTGATATTTTATATCAGCTTGGAGGAAGTAAATATTTTTCGATAATGGACCTCGCTTCCGGGTTTCATCAGATTCCTATGGATCCGGAATCTCAAGAGAAAACTGCTTTTTCCACTCCTTATGGTCATTTCGAGTTCGCTCGAATGCCTTTCGGATTGAAAAATGCTTCGGCAACCTTTCAAAGTCGTCTATGCCTCTGATTTAGATGATCATACTAGGAAAATCCGGGCACTATTGACATGTTTGAAATTTCAGGATTAATTCTTCAGCCTGAAAAGTGTCATTTTTTGAGAAGTGAAATCGCTTATTTGGGCCATATAATAACTCGAGAAGGAGTAAAACCAGATCCCAGAAAGATAGAGGCAGTGAAATTCTTTCCGCTACCTAAAACAAAGAAAAATATTGAACAATTTTCAGGGTTAGTCGGATATTATAGGCGATTCATTTCAGAGTTTGCAAAAATATCGAAACCTTCAACACATTTATTAAAAAAAGATATTATATTTCAATGGGCCAACAAAGAACAGGAAGCCTTCGAACAACTTAGGGATGCTATTTGTTCAGAGCCCATATTACAATATCCCAATTACATAGAACCCTTTATTATAATAACTGATGCATCGAATTATGCATTAGGAGCAATTTTGAGTCAGGGAACTATAGGACGAGATCTTCCAATATCTTTTGCGTGGAGAGTCTTGTTACACGCTGAATTGAATTACCCAACAGTCGAGAAAGAATTATTAGGAATAGTCTTTGGTGTTAGAAATTGTCGACCTTATATTTATGGACGTAAATTTACCTTTGTCACTGATCATCGACCTTTGGTATGGCTCTATAAATTGAAGGATGCAAATTCAAGACTTGCAAGATGGCGTGTCGAGCTTTTCGAATATGAGTACGACCTCGTTTATAAACCCGGAAAAGTGAATTTAAATGCAGATGCATTGTCAAGGAATCCTCCTGAATATAAGGGAGAGGCTCCCCTCCTTGTAAGGTTGGTGGATGGTCGTGTTCTGAAGTTCGCGTACTCTGACCACACCCGTCTGTCATCTGAGCAGGAGATGGGTGATGCTGTTGTAAATGCAAATGATCAAGTTATTAAAGATTTGCTTGGTCCAGTATTTCTGAGTGGAGTAAGCCCTAAAGCTGGAATTGGAGGCAATGGCGATTTTGCCTCCGGAACTGCAAGCAATGACGATTTTGCTTGGGCAAGTAATGACGATTTTACTTGCGAAGACAATGACGATTTTGTCTTCGAAAATGAGATGATGGAAATTGCCGTCTCACAAAAGGTCACTCAGGGACGGGTTCCACGTCAGGACAAGTGCCTGGGAATTCCGCTGGGACAGACAATTAGGGACCCCGAAAATAGTTCGGACGCAGTTACCACAACTAGCTCCAACTGGTGAGGATTGGGATCCTTTGGCCTTCAATGCATTAAGAAGATGTTAGGGATCAATGTGGAATCGGGTGGCGGGTCGTCAGGTGCCGTTAAGTCGGACTCTGAGCTTCCCCCTAACGATTCTGGAATAGTCGACGAGCATGTGCCTGAAAAATTACCGAAGAGCCTTTTCTCGGAGAATGTATGGGACGGAGGGCCAAGGATTCGTCTAAATAAATTGAATGATAGTGGAAGGGTGATCTCCGACTCGGAAAAGGTTTTGAATAAGTTGGGTAAAGTAACCCATGTTGAATCCAATCCAGTAATGCAAAAATAATGAGTTAATCGAAAATAAATTATATGATGTAGATAAGTTTAAAGATGAAAAGGCGAAATTGGGCGATGTCGTGGTATATTCGAGGAAAGATCGATACGTTTTCAGTATGGTTGTTAAGGATAAAAAAGATGATACGATCTTCCTAAACAATGTGTCCAGCTTTATTTTAGCACTAAAGAACGCCATGGGAAGTTTAGATATTAAAGTAATCAAAATTTCAGATAAGGGACATAATCTAAATTCGATAACTTGGCTCTCAATTGAGCAAATACTTCTGTAACATTTTAAAGATTCTGGTTTTCGCGTAGTAATTTGCTCTGGTGAAATTATCATTCCTCCTATCCATCAACGAGACGAAATAATAAAAGAATTCCATGAATCGGTGGTAGGTGGTCATAAGGGAATGAATAAGACTTATTGGCGTATTAGGGAATAATATTTTTGGAAAAATATGAAATTTGATGTACAGAGAATATTAGGTACTTGTAGAACCATTTAAGAAAATTCAAATTGATCTCGTCGGGCCATTCCCGGTAACGCCCCGAGGAAACCAGTACATTTTAACAATTCAATGTGTATTTTCTAAGTATTCCAATGCAATTCCTTTAAAAATGACAGATTCTGTAACTATTGCTCAAGCAATAGCTGAAAACTTTATATCAAGATATGGTTGTCCTCGAATCATACAATCGGATCAAGGAACAAATTTGACAAGCAAGGTTATTCAAAATTTTGGCAAAATATCTAAAATCAAGAAAATTCAATCTGTGGCTTACCATCCTCAAAGTCTTGGATCTCTTGAACGAAGTCATCATACTCTAATTGAGTATTTGCGACATTTCGAAGGTCCTCATAATTGGGACGAATGGCTTCGATTTGCCGTTTTCTCCTATAGTACCGCTGTTCATGAGGGTACTGGTTTTGCCCCATGCACCTTAGTATTCGGAAAAGAGGCAGTATTCCCCACAAGTTTCGACGAGAGACTTCCTGAAAGAACTTAGAGCTAATGAGCGACTTCCAAATGCCAAGGAAAAAATCAAAAAGGCATTATGATTTGAAGGCAAATCCTAAATATTTTAAGGTAGCAGCTCCTGTCTATTCAAAAAGAGAAAATAGACACGATAAAAAGTTTGACCCGTTATTCGATGGTCCATTTGTGATAGAAAACCTGTTAGGAGCCCGGAGTGCCCAAATTAGAATAGGACCCAATAAGGCGAAAATTGTCCATTTGGAAAAATTAAAATTAGCAGCACACCCTGTAAATGAGTAATTTCAAGGCAAGCTTAAAGGTCTTGGAATAAGAGAAAATTTTAATTTTCTTTATTCTAAAGGGAGGGGTAAATGGAATGAAGTGGTAAAACGATTACGTAGAGTGATGATGAAATGGTTTCCCTGAGGTCAGATTTTGCTTGCAACATTTAAATTTCTAAAATTGCTCGAAATTTTTGCAAGATTAAATGATTAAAATAGTATAATATGTATGAGTGAATAGATAAAAATATATTGTATATAGGAAAGGCTGCAGCCTGCCCCCAGGTTTTTGTGGATTTCCTGTGGGTTCGTACGGCATAAGCCGGGGTTGTGAAGCGGTATGAGGCCCATGCACCAAAAGAAAGATAAAATGTGCCTTTCGCGACCGTCAAGCCATGTATGTAAGAATTGAAATAATAATTATATCAAGATTTAATATAGGATTAATATATGTATAAATTTCGTTGTTGTGTGTGGCATTAATTTTTCAAGAGTTTTTGAGCAACTTGGAGTAATACTCTTATTCGTATTAAAAAAAAAAAATCAAAATTTGAAACATAGATATCTTCTTTTAATTTACATACATATATAATTTGACAGGGTGAAGATTTGAATTCAGTGATATCCTGGAATTAATTTGTTATACATAAATAAATACTTGAATGTAAATATTTTATGTAAATATATTTTTCTTTATGCTTTCTTTTCGTTAAAATTTAAGATTCATATCTTTACGCTAAATTTGAAAGTACGTAACTTCTTATATTATTTTCCTTATTTTGTTAATTTAACAGACATATAGAATTAATTGATTTTTTACTATGTAAATAATTCAATCATTAACGAGATTAGTCATAGCAATGAAGAATATCCGGTCTAGATTAAGTCCCGACAGAAGGGCGCCGAAATATGTGGTAAACAAGACGGAAGGGTTTTATAAATATTGCGTAAATCCATGAATCAGCGAGGACTGATCTGGATTGATCTGGATCAGTCAGGATCGGAGTTCTGACTTATTTTGTGGCGTTTAGGGTGAAATCATCCACATGGTGATTGGTGGATGATGTCGACATCGACTTAAGACTAGAATTATGATTGGCTATTAGTGATGACATTTCGAATGCGAGCCCTTCTACGTCATGAGATATAAGATTATAAATATAGGAGCGTGCATTCAAAACGTCAGAAGAAAGCCTTCCTGCATTTGAACGATTATTTTTGACATCGACATAAAAGATTGAGTATTGCGTTTAATTATAAAATCGTACTATTTTTATCACTTTAATTAATTGGGAAGTCAATTTAAACAATTGTGTTGTATGATTACAAAATAAATAGTGAAACATTTGTTAATAGTGCAAATTAGTTTTTGTTTTTATTCAATTCCTGGATTCATTCTGACATAGTTTCGCGGTTTTGGCTTTTAAGCCAATCAAGTCAGCAGCGGACCCCTGGAACTTCTACGTCCAATCATCGTTTGTGCTAGCAGAATAAAATCGACTTCCGTAAAATCCAGACTCTACACCATTTTTCAAAATTCAATATCTTTTTCCATTTTGAACAAAAAATGTCGAAAGTTGGCCAAAAAACATCGACAAACGATTCCATAAAAAAATTTGGTAAAATATTAAAAATTAGAGTGCTGGAAAACATATCTCAATTGCTAGTGTGAAGTTGGCACCCCAAACTTGAAATAGTGATACAGTACACTGCCGCTAACTGCAAGCTCCATAAGTTCCACTTTTTGCCACTTCTCCTCCACACGTATTTTAACGCACACTCCATTGTGTCTCCCCCTTAAGCGACTGCGAGCGGCTGCAAGTCTCTGCGCATGTCCCAAAGTGCGAGCTCCAACGAAGCGTAGTTACCCAGCAAAAAAGAAAGAATTGATACGGATTGGGGCGAATTAACATTTTTATAATGCGCGCGAATCCCGTTTTCTGATTCGTTCGAACGCATTGAGACGCATTTAGATGAATTGAGACAGCGCGAAATGAATGCGTGTGAATTCGTATGAATGCGTGGTCAAGGTCAATCAAAAAAAAAATTGATAAAAAGTGCATGCGTCGAGACTTGAAACAGCGATCCCTCGTGTATCAGTCCAGTGTACCCGCCACTGAGCTACGAGACAATTTACTAAACATTTACAATCAATTCTATATGTCCTGCACGTTGGGTTTCCTGTTACGGATTGCATTGTATAAATCAACCTTTGCTGAAATTCGCCGTGACGCATTGGAGCGAATTCAAGTGTGTATTTTACTCTCACGAATTCAGACGCATACACCAATGTTGAAGCGTTTGCGTGCTGACGCATTGAAGTGTATTCGCTAACTTTAGACTTTTGCACTGTTTTTGTACGTATAGAACGATTCAGAATTGAAATACCGTCTTCACGAATTTACATGCATTGATACATAGGTCCAATGCGTCATTGTCGCAAAGCGGGATTTGCAGGGTGTCTTAGTCTTTTCAATTCAATTCGTATCAATACTTTCTTTTTTGCTGGGTATACAACGGAGCAGAGTGGGTGTACGCAATAAGTGCCGAATTCTTGGAATTATACTTCCCTACAGCCCTGTCAGACTGGCAGTTACCGGGAGTGTACTGTAACTTTTACCATTTTTACCGCCAAACGCCGAAAATTGACCTACAAACACCGACATACGACCGACAAATGATTACAAACAAAATGAATTGGATATTCCAAATTTAGGGTGCTATCTTCACAGGCATCAAAACTCGGCGTAAAGGTGCAGTCCCATGGCAGATGAAAGCAGTGGTCTGTGACGTCCCATCTCGTCTCTCCTTGCTGATTGGACGTCCGTGGGTACTGAAATATCGTTGATTGAGCGGGAAGTTTGAAATTAAACTCTGAATTAGAAGCAACGTAATTATCGTTTATTATAATAGCACGAGCGAACCGAACTCACAAATTAAGTCTATATTTGAGATGAAGAAGTACTCTTGAAGAGAGCCGAAATTTGTCTGAGTCTCGTAGGTACAGAGTGAGGAACGTAAGGCTCGAAATCCTGTTGCACCTCCCTTGACCTAGCCAATGGATGGTTGGTCCCCCCACGCCTATCTCTAGTTTCCCTACTCTTGGAATTGCGCGCGAAAGGAAATCCGGCGCCACTTCTCTTACAAGAAAACCAAATTGGGGGCTGCGTGGGGTCCTACGGACACCCCCACAACCCTCATGAGGGTCCAGTGCAATCAACTTTGAAAGCGTAAAGAAGGATTACGGTCATCTGGCATAAATTTGTAGTCAAGTGCCCCGAAAGCATTGTACGCTTCCCAAGAAGACAATTCAGTTTTATTGCAGCCCTTCTTAAATTCTTGTATACATAAAGCTAAACTCTAAGATTAAACCATAAAATTCTAAATAAAATTCATAAAGTCTCGAATGACGATAACATTTTCCACAAGGTCTAAAGAGGCATAAATTAACAAGAAGCAGGATGTACATGGTCAAAACATTTGTTTAAATTCTAAATAGTTCTCTCCTGCATTCGTTTCTTGGGTTAACCTCAATGCTTCGACGCTGATCGTTTCCAATTATAAATATTTTATTTTATTTTAGTGTACTTTCTCGTTTATTTTAATCTAGTTTCAATAATTTCGTTCATTTAAATAATTGCGGGAGTTCTGTCTTATCGACGGCGACAAACTCAGGGCCGAGAAGTTGTCGTCGTCGATCGACAGGTAACGTACGTATGTGGTATACGTAACACCGTCCTTCTTATCAAAAAGATATTTCATGGTGAAATATCTAGAACCACCGTAATTTAAAAAAAGGATTTGGGATGAAGGGGCTTACAATTTTGCAAATCTATATCTCCGCTCATAATATTGAAATTTGTAGTTTAACTATAACTGTGATTTAAAGATTATTGTTATACTTTCCTATACAACTTAATTTCATTTACAGGGTGGAAATAAGCTTCAATTGTTAATTATTCTTTATCATATTACATCAAATTGAAGCGGAATAATTATTTATCTACAATCTAGCTATCTAATCCATTATTTTTGACGAGACAATTATTTATGATCCCTAGTTATTATTATTGACTTTTCTGTTCTGCAATATTTACGATAATATTCACAACTTATGATCGAGTTTCTATAAATTGAGATCTTCAGATAGATGATTTCGTGCATTTGATACTATTTTACAAGTTGATTAGTATTTAGTAAAATTTTTCTAACTTACGATTTCGTTTAGGAAAATCTAGTATAGGTTTTTAATTCCATCATTATTTATAAAAAAAATATTAACAACTTATTACAATTATAACTGTGCGTGCAGATTTGTTTGAATAATTTGCCTCAATATTTGGTTGAAAACGGGGTCTCTCGAGCGTTTCCTTATTTGCAGATGCTTAGGGACATAGGTGAGCAAAAAAAAAAATGGGTATGTTTCTCCAGGTATGTACGCATTTATCGCTTTCCCCTTAATCAAATCGTTCAAGGCAGTGGCTGCACTTAAATTGTGTCGCCTATGAAGAATATTTTCCTACCTCGGCCCTTATATAGGCCAGGCGTAATTCATTCAAATGAACTATTTTTTATTTCCCTTTCTTCAATTGTATTTCACCATCTGTGTCGCCAATTAATTTAATAATCTCGAATGGTCCTACGAATTGCGGGTTGAGCTTGTTGTCTCGTGGTTTTTTCAACAAGTTGACAAAATCGCCTACCTTGAATTTTTTTGGGTTGCACTTTAAATCATAATATTTTTTCGACTTTTCTTTAGCTTTGATAAGTCGTTCGCGTGCGGTAGTTTGAGTTTCTTGCAATCTTGCTAGCATGTTATCGAGAAAATCGCTAAACGTGAGCGTAACTTTATTGTTTTCGAATTCTGAAGGAATAATTGCGTCTTTTCCGAATACTAATTTATGCGGTGAAAACCCGGTGGCTTCATGGACAGAGGTATTGTAAGAGAATATTGCGAATCGCAGCCAGACATCCCAATTGTGCTTATTTGCAAACTGCTTTAAGTACTTGACTAATGTATGGTGGCTCCGTTCGAGAGAGCCCAAGGACTGTGGGTGAAACGCTGTGGATTTTAATTGAAGAATCTTAAATATTTTACAGACATTTTTCATAATTCTGCTTATAAAGTTTGAGCCTTGATCAGTATGAATCGTTCCCGGACATCCGAATCGCGATATGAATTGTTCTGATAGGGCAATTGCTATTGTTACTGAATCTATATGAGCAAGGGGGATCGCGTCAGAATATTTTGAAAAATTATCTTGGATTGTTAAAATGTAACGATTTCATTTTTCAGTTACTGGCAACGGTCCTACTATATCCATCTGGACTTTCTCAAATGCTTCACGAGGTGTGTCCGTTATTTTCATCGGCTGGCGTGTTTTAACTCTAACTAATTTATTTCTTTGACAGCTTTCGCAAGTTCTGACATAATCGGCAAAATCGGTTTTTAATTTGGGCCAATACAATTTTTGTCTAATTCTCTCATAGGTTTTAGTAACGCCTTTATGTCCACCTGCAGTCGAATCATGACATTCCCTTACTATATGAGGTCTGTCGGCTGCCGATGGCACTTGTATCTCGCCCTGTGCAAATCGCGATCAAATAAACGTTATTGGCAAAATGATGGCGAAAAATTTGCTCGATTGAAGGCCAAGAAATGCGACCAAGGTCGTTACCTATTTTGAAACGCGTGCAGTTTTGACATTCATGGCATCCATTGCCTGTTTTAGTGAAATGATCGTTTGCTCGATTGTTTCTAATTTATGTTCATCATCACATTTATTTTTAATAAACAAATTGAAAATGTGTTGATTCCCGTGATTAACAACGACCGCCTGTCCGACTTGAGGTTGAATTTCTTTAAGTTTTTCTACATCTATCAATCCTTGACATACAAATTTTGTATTTGTCTCTGAGTTGAATTTACAGTTTGCTGATGCAAAATTCATAAAATGATTTCTTGTACTTGATAGCAGTTGATCTTTACTATAGTTAATACAGGAACTTTGTAAAACAAAAACAAGAATAATCTCGTCTTGCATTTCGTCAATAGCAACTATTGCCCTCTTAACAATATTGGGCATATTTTCGCTGTAATGCCCTTCCCGCCCTCAACCGAAACGTCAGCGAGTGCACTACCTGCGACGGCACGCCCTTCAAGTTCGTGCTTATCAACACTCCTTGATCTTTTGTTAGCGCTCGTGAACCTCATCCCGAGCACACGCGGCGAACATTGTTTTCGGAACGAGGCCATGCCGGGTCCCTGATTCAAAAGATCCGCGTGATCTCCCGTTACCGCCTCATGTGCGTGGTCATTGTTGGCAGGCCCATGAGTACATCCCGTTGATTGTGAGAAATCATGTGAATGCAGGGTAGTCCCTTCCTCGGTACAGGTCTTCACGAGCATTTCTTTGTTAACATTATTGTCATGTTTAGACAATCCGGAACACGAACGTTTTTCCCCTCTCAGGCACTGCGGCGAAATTGATGACGAGGCACATGCCAAATCAGCTGTTTTCTCTCAAATAAGTTATGTATGCATGAGTTTCGGATGTTACCGGATTTGTATCGCTCTTTCAACAAAATATTATTTTTTTTTGCACAGAAGGTAAGTGTAATCAGTATTTGTTAACACAAAAATATTATGCTTTTGCAAACAACAGCCTTTATGAGACTTACGGCACGTCTTTACGAAAGCTTAGCCGGCATAACCTCAAACATAACATGATAATTTATTACGTTAATAACTGTCAAAAACACTTACCTTATGTGCAAGAAAATATTAGATTGTTTGAGAAGCGAGATAAAACAGGAAACACCCGAAACTCATGCATACATAACTTTGACAGAAATCAGCGGATTCGGCCTTTTCTCGTTTCTTTTTGTCAAAACACTGAAAAATGTATTTAATTCATCGTCTTCATTCGCCCATAATTATTTTTAGCTCAATAAACTTGCCTGTAATTTCAAAAATATTAAATTTTCTATTTAAAAAAAATCGAGCATTCAAATTACCGTCATTCGGAGATTTTTCCGCTGACGGAAAAATATCTTCACTATACTCATGACTTGCGCAAGTCCGTAACTTGCGGATCTGTAATCGTGTGAAAGGGCCCTGATTTTATAACTTCTTGAAAGGTCTCGAACATCATCTCCTATAAGTCTTAATTTTTCTAGGGTGACTCCAAGAGAAGGTAGTAATAAACTATAATGAATTGTATAAACAATCATGTTTGTTAACTTCAATTTATTATCATCTCATGAAAAGTGGACAAAAAGTTAGGATTTCAGAAAAATCCGTTTAAAATAATAATAATTTGTGTCAAAAGTTGTGGTTGTTAAATTTCATTAATTATTACCTTACTACAATTGGAAAGTAGACCCGAATTGACAATTTTTAGAAAACTAGCTGTGAATTCAATCTCGAGTGTTTCCACTTTATTCGTATTTATATTTATATGGTGCTCATGTCACGAGCACTTTGCTTCCCGCTCGCAAATGTATTTGCTTCCTCATAGAGGAAACATTTGTTATTTTTTAAATAATAGACAAACTAAAGTTTTCATTTTGATCAATTTAAGAATCGAAATTTGCAAAAAATACGAAATTACAAAACAAGACAAGAAAATTTTTAAATACATTAACAATCAGTCAAATCAATTTTTTTATTTAAATGGTAATTTGTCGAGCTGGAAAAGGGAAGGGGGAAATTCTATCACACCCTATCCCTTTTCCAGCTTTATGCTAAGTTAATTCAAGTTAAGAGTTAAGTTTTCAATTTAAAACATTAATTTTCAACCAAGAAGTTGAATTTTCAAACAAAAATGACGCAAAAAGACGAATTTCTAACAAAAATTCAAAATCAATTTTGAATTATGTTAACGATGAAAATTTTAGTATAGAAAACCGTTTTTTTTTTAATTTTATGCATTGCCATAGCTTCCTTTTACTGTTCAAAAAAATGCATCAATATTATAAATCAATCGATTCGTCTCGAATCAACACATCTTTTGTATTATCACATCAACTTTAAATTATGAGGATGAGAAAATTTTTTGTATAAAAATCGATTTTTAATATAATATAAATGACCATAACTTCCTTACTATTTAATAAAATGTATTGTTATAGGCCAGTTGATTCGTCTCGTACCAAGGAATCTTTCATATTCTTGCATCAACTTGGGATTATGTTAATGAAAACAGTTTTACTATAAAAACCCCGATTTTTAAAATATTATTAAGTGCTAAAAAATGCAATAGATATTTTTAGAAATCCTTCGGACAGTTTCACAAAAAAGTGTGACTTCCACACACACATCCGGACAATTGCTTATAACATAATATTAGACATTTATAAATTGAGAAATGTTTTATTGAATGAATTAAAAAATGTTGAAGAATGTTACCATTACAAAACTTCCTCTATAAGAAAGCAAAAGTTCTACTTTCTAGCATTATTCTAAGAGAATATTATTATAAAAAATAAATTGTTTAAACAATTATTTCTCTTAAATATAATTTATCATTGCCTCGCTCTAAGTGAAAAGTTGAAAATTAGTTGAAAAATTAAGACAAAACCACGGCTTTCTAACTCTTATTCAAACAATGTTTACTAAAAGAAACCGCAAAAAAATAATAGCGCCAGAATCTAGCAATACCCAATTTTTCACTTATGCAGTTTATTTGGGACAACAGACTTATGGGGGTGGAATTGAAAACGTATATCTTATTCGTATTCTATGGCTAATTCTGTAGAAAAGTTTTCAGGGTCAATTTGATACAACTAATATTAACGATTCTGAATAAAATTTACAAGAACGTCTTGCTTTCTTAGGGTAAATTGGACTTGCGGAACCTCTAAATATCATTTTATTTGTTTAAAAACGCATTTATTTTTTTTTGGGATTTGAACATAATTGTGGACAATAATGGAACTTTCCCCCCCCCCCCCCCCCAACTGTTCACGTGGTATATGGATGGCCCCAAAAATGAATTAAAAGGTGATTTCAAGTGACTCCACATCACTTCGGGTGAATTCACGTGACTTCATGTGAATTCAAATGACTTCAGATATTTCGGGAGATTTCATAAGAGACTTCAATTGAATTCAGGTGATATAAAGTGACTCCAAGTGAATTCAGATATTTCAAGAGATTTCGGATATTTCAGGATAAATTTCAATAAAAGTGTACACCTGACTTCACGAGTTGTCAACCCCTCGGATTTTTGAATATTTTCTGTTTTACGTTGCGGAAAGCGTCTAATCATGGTCCAGTGACGGGTGGGGGTCACTCGATGGGTGACTTTCTCACCCGTCGAAAAATGGTAGGTGGATGCGAGTGAACTCTGAAATTGGCGGGAAGTTGGAAAATTGGGCATATTTGAAATGAAATTTGTATAAAACCCGCGGTAAAAAGCAGAGTGAATTGTGAAGAGTGTATAATAAGTATACGGATATCGATTTCGTGCCCGGAAAACACCTTGTAATTTTGGGAGAAGACCAAAATCCCAGAGTAGCAAATCCTATTATTATAACTGGCGTTTCCCTTGGGCCTCGAACTTTCATTGAAATTTCCATCACAATTCCAATTTCCACCTCACTATCTTTATCATCACTTTCTAAGATTGTTTTAAACATCAACGTTTGCAACAGTCGTTCGTTTAATGCAATTATGGTAAATTTATACCTCTGTCCTTCTGACCGGTGCAGGCAGAAAAGTCATAAGAGTAAAAGAGATAGAGAGTATGTACTTTTTGTCCCACTTTCCGCTCTCTATCTCTTTTACTCTTATGGACTTTCTGCCCGCACCGGTCAGACGGACAGGACGGACCATTACAGCGACAATAATTTTCTTTCGCTGCCTCTCTATTATCATATCATAAAGGGGCACGAAACATATTATGTTGTTATATGTGAACATAAGATGACAATATTTATATTCGCGCCAAAGCCTTTCACACGCACTCGTTCAAAGAACATGACACTTCGTAGATCACTTTCGTAAACCACGCCCCTTTTACAGGTTCACCCGACGAGTGCACTCGGTGAGAAATCTGAACGCTACCATGCAGGCGGAAATTGTCCGTGACGTAATCAGCGTTGTGATAACAACCAATAGGAAAACATACTTTCTTTTAGATTTACTTATATAAATGTCGTGATTGAATGACAAAATGACGCCGGTGACGTAAACAGCAGTTTACGCCTGCATGGGTACGTTCAAGACGACCACCC
>CAKNXH010064255.1:0-12119 GCA_932178445.1 Andricus quercusramuli | reverse complement strand
ACTGTCAATACGCGGCGGTCGGGCATTTCGCGTATTGCCCGGTCAATACGCGAAGTGCCTAATGCCGTTGGTCAAAACCGGAAGTGAGAAGAGTCTTTGGGCTTTGCCCAAGCTCCGTTGGTCAATACGCGAAATGCCCGACACTCATTGGTCAAAGCTGCACCTAAAACATTATTCAGCATGAAATGGGCAATATATATAATAGTTTACTATATATTTTTAGATGTATTCGATATCTCTGAACGTAGTATTGTGTGTTTTCAAGTCTATGTTGCTTATACTGAGATTCGATCGTATTTTTGAATGGAAACTCTAAGAAAGAAATTTCAACTTTTTTTTAACATTGAAGCTTTCATTAAAAAATAAAACTGTAACTATAAATCGCAGTGCTAATTATAACAAGATGTAATTGATGCCATCTTTGCTGAGACTGAAGGTTAAGAACATAATTATTGCAGATTTTTGGTCTCTTATTGAACAGAAGTATAAAAAAAACCTTCGCACACTTTCGAAAAAGTGTCATATCTATTTTTTTTCTTACAAAAAGAATAATTGAGTAAAAAAGAGAGAAATATTTGATCAAATTTTTTGTTAGAAAAAAATGTCAACAAAAAAGTTAAATTTTCAACAAAAATAAATTAATTTCTAACAAAAGAATTCAACCTTAAACCAATATTTCCATGACTTGCTTTGCGATTTTCAACCAAGGAGTGGATGATGCCAAATGATGCCCTCTACAGTTCGAGCATCGCGAGATCAACCTTTGCTGACAAGTGTCAGTCCTGTGACGTCCAGAGCAGAATTCACAGATTGGTCGGTGAGACCTGCATTGTCAGAACCATGCCGGTACCTCTGGCAATGAAAACATCTCATAGGTGGGGGTATCACTGGGGTGAGATTAAACGCGACGTTGGAAATTAGCACATGACGAGGAATCTCAGAGCCGGAAAAAACAAATTCCACTCTCTCGTCGGGAGAACCGTCGTTCTTTGTTCGCCGTCTCGCTGCCATGATCTTACCTGCTCGTCAGGACTGATCCTATTGACGATTTCATGAGCAGAGTGCCCTTTTTTGAACAAGAGAAGGTGGTATATAAACTTGATACCCAAGTGTCTAAGTTCCGGATATAGAACCAGGGAGTTTGCATCAATCCTTTCTGTGCAAAAAATCTTGACACGATTCTGGCCATTTCGAAGAATTTCACGTGAGCCCGAGATGACCCTGTCAATTCTGTCCGCCAGTGCCAGGGGATCAAATTTACCCACATTAACTCCTCTAGTGAGAGATTCCAGAAAAACAATAAAAGGGTGGAACGCAGACTCAGGAAAAATTGTGGTCTGGTCAACCCCCATTCTGGACCAGCTCATATGTGCATCCGTGAACTGAAGAACAGGGCTAGCACTGAGCGAGGGAATTTCCCGGTCCGATCCCGAATTCTTAGGAGAATCCCGACATCCCTGATCATTCCCACGTGAAGAAGATTGTTCAGGTGGGGCTGAATCCGTAGAGCGAACTATTTCTTTGTCTTGAGATACCTCAAGCTGAGATGCAGGGGACTGTTTCCATTTTTCCTTCGTTGATTCCCCTGAGACGAGTGAGGATACGATGAGGTTGCAGGGATCCGAGGGTTAGTCTCCCTTCCCCCTGCAGGCTCTACCTGCGTTGAAGGCCCTTCGCCACGCGTATGCATGGGAGTGTATTTTTTGGCTTGGCTAGGTTTGCCGGGGGTACCTCGCCCCTTCTCGTTCGGATGCGACATGGCGCCGAGTCCAAAGATCCACCTAAAAAAAGGGTAGTTGTTAATATTCAGCTACAATGTACATGAAGCAAAGGGACCCGCCCCGCACAAGATTTGACTAGACTAACATTAAATCAAACAGAGAAGTGAACATTTAATATTAGTCCTTAAGATAGCTAGGAGAGAAAAAAAAATTAAAAAAAGTAAATAAAATAAAATAAATCAGAAAACACCAAAACGTCAGTATCGAGCTAGGATTATAATCCGCAGAGAGAGCAAACAATTTCCCTGTTACATTTCCCAAGCACTGCCAAGATAAACATGATTGCAAAAGGCAACAGAGTCAGCGAGTGAGCAAGGTTAAATCCTTATCAGCATATTCTGATTCAGGTGTAGTGAAGCTTTCAACGACAAATACTTAGAGACGATATAGTACCCTAGCAAAATAAATCAGAACGAACGAAAATTAAACTGGAATAAATAAACTTCAACTCAACGTAAAGGCCGCAAGCAAGCGATGGATGTACAGAGGTTACAGGAAAGAAAGTTACATGTCTTGTAAACACATAGGGTAGATAGGATGTAGAAGAATGAAAAGCGAAAACAAATGACGTTTGAAGGTTAGGAACAATGGTTTGGAGGTTAAGCGTGAGAATTATGACCACTGCGGATGACGACTTTGTAGAGCTTGTAGTTTCCAATTAGCGATTAACGTCATTTTATTGCCAGATTCAAACAATTTAACCTCCTTCTTGGCATGCCTCCACAGGGTCTTTGAAGCAGCAAAAAAAATCCAAATCCAAGTAGCGCACAGTAAAAAAATAAGACGGTACCTTTGAGTCCATAAGGCTTGGGGTTTTCCGGTATCGTATAAATACTGGCCGGGAATCAATACACCACCTGATCAGTAAATTCCCATAGTGTTCCTCCCTTCAAGAACACTAAAGAAAGTAATTAATCGTTTCTCCAATTTCATTAGACGAAGTCCATACACTTAGAGAGACGTGGAGAACCACGCCAAAAAAAAAAAAAAAAAAAAAGTACAGAGTACCACCACAAAGACACAGATACCACACAAAACAACCATGGAAACACGTCCGCCGGTTTCATGCGGAATAATGTCTCAGGTGCAGCTTTGACCAATGAGTGTTGGGCATTTCGCGTACTGGCCAACGGAGCTTGGGCAAAGCCCGAGAACTCCTCTCTCTTCGCGTTTTGACTAACAGCATTAGGCACTTCGCGTATTGACCGGGCGATACGCGAAATGCCCGGCCGTCGCGTATTGACCGTAACATATATATATATATATATATATAATGATTCTGTAGCATACGGTATCAAACGGATTTTTACTGAAAGAAGCATATTTTGTAATTAACTTTAAAATTTGGAATGAAGAAAGGGACAACAAATTTCTTTGACGAAAAGTTATTCATTTTACGAGTTTACAAATTTACTTCAGATAGTTTCTTGATAACATGTAGTTCTGTATATTTTGACTAATGTGTTGGTATTTAGGTTATTAATTAACAGTTCACAACAATTTTCATTTCAAACAGCTAGCTTAAGTTCGTTGTTTTTTTTAATAATTTATGTGATTTCTTCGAAACAAACAAATAATAAGTAAAGCTTTCTCTGATGAAAACTTATACCTTCGCGTCCAAGAAACGTTCAAGTCCTGAGCAAGAAGGCTAATAGTCTTGTCTAAAGAAATAGATTTTCATCTTTAAGTCGGAAATATTCGACTTAAGACATCAAGAATAGTCTGCTTCCGTCACACGAGTTAGAAATACATCTAAACTTGAATTGTCTTGGATTAGTCTTTACTAGGGTGGATCGAAAAAACAAAAAATTCGGATTTCAATTTGGGACCAACAGGAAAAGGTGTATTTTCATATCGCAATTCGCTGGAAAAAAAAAATTTTAACTGAATAATGTTAAGGCTAGTTAACAACGTGCATGATTCAGTGTGCCGTGCAATTGCTTCTGGACACCGTACACCTGAAATCGCAGCTCATAATCCTTGCACACTGAATTATACACGTTGGTTAACAACTAGTAATCGTGGTCTACGACTGTACGTTACCATAGAAAATTTACCAGAAAACATGGTATTATTGGTGACCTTCATTCTTAGATTTTACGCATCGTCCTGGTTTCTAATCAATAGTGAACCGACAAAACAGTTTCCTCCAAAACTTTCAAACCCGAAAAGAAAAGACAAGTCAACTTCCATTTCGAACTTCTCAAAAACAAAAATTAAACTTTAACGCAACAGAAGATTGCTACGTGGTATATTGGAAGAAACAAAACTTCGACTCATTCACAGCTCCATCATCTCTTGCTCATATTTCTGATGATAATCTTAGATCTTGCATTAATGATCTAAGGGATTCCTTTGTGAATGAAGCTCTCCGCTTCCCAAGCCAGAGTCAAAGTGAAGAACGGTGCGTCAAAGCAGTAACAGAAGCTGCTGCTTCTGTTTGTGGATAAAAAAATCGAGGTTGGTTCACAAGAACACGGTTACGATCAAGGCAGGAAATGCCGGTGATGGAAACGAAAGCACATTACAAATTTTCCAAAAAGAAACTGAGGTATGAAGTAGCATATAGCATTAAACCCAGAAATGTGGGTGGTTGGGACGGTCGGCGGTGGGACTCAATATGCAACCACGTCCCCGTCGTGAGTGCTGGTTTGTTCCTTATGTCAACAGAACAAGCAGAAAGTTCAATCTCAGCATATAAACTGACAGCAAATCAAAATTTACGGGTTTGAGGTTGCAGAAATTACTTTAATAATGCATTTTTCACTTTTTGAATCGTTATTTCGATTTTTCTTGACAACGACTAATTTTACCCAAAAATAAGTGAGATAAAAAAGTTGTATTTCGCCGAGATCTAGAAACTTTTCTGATAATATTTCTTAAGAAAATCAATACTTTCAGATAAAAATGAGAAAAACTTTTTTTTCTACATTTTTTCGTGTGGGGCAGGCCTTAACATTATTCGATTTACAAAATCTTTTTTTCAGGAAATTGTGATATGAAAATAAACCTTTTCCCGTTGGTATCAAATTAAAATTTAAGTTTTTTGTTTTTTCGACCCACCTTAGTCTTGACTCAAGAAAAAATTCCAGTGTCCACTTCTTTCTTTCATCCATACAGATTTTGTGCACGTAATTTGTAGAGAAACAAATACAGCTGCTACAGCACAAACTGTATTTAATTTTACAAGCTGTATTAAAAACATATGAGTTGTAATGTGGTAGGTTCCACCCCGTTCGGGATCCTCTCCTCAGATTTGGGAGGTTGTCGGGATTTCTAAAATGCTATACGATTAAATATTTTAGAAAAAAACAAAATAAATAAAAATAAGCAGAACTGATGGCCAGCAGAGAACTCACCGACGAACGTAAGTTACTTATGAATAGGAGAGTGTGAGTTGACGAGATAAAATGCAAATAACTAGCGATTTAAAAAACATTGTATTGATATTGTATATTTGGGTGTATATTTGATTATATATTTTTGGTAGGATTATTTAATGATAGAAATTAGGGAGCCAAGGAAATGTGAACGGATTTGTGGTGGACTTGCCCGGTCTTCGAAGTTTTAAATCCCATCGAGAAGAGTGACAGTTGACCTGTAAAAGGAGGAAACACTACCGATCAGTCGATACTACACTGGACTGATTTTCCGCGCCACGACACTGTTCGATATTTTTCTTTATTTCACTCACTGGTTTCACGTCACGGAGGGCAGTTATTTTCTCATGACAAAAAGAGTTACAACTGTGAGGAAGGATGTTTTGTCGGCGCTCAGAGTGAACAATGACAATGGTCGCGGCCATTTTGCTGCAACACTGAATCTTCCTGCTCCGTGGGAAAAACGAACACACTTGGGTCGGCGCTCCGAGTTACCGTCGTTACCGCTAACGACGAGTCCAGAGGGCAGCACCAGGCGTGTGGCGCGGAAACGGAAGCCAGCAGACGAGTGGAGCGACGAGTTGCTCAGTTAAATGTTGGCCATCAACGCCGTCGCTGCAGCCCGCTCACCGGAAATTTTCTCCATAAACGGAAACTGAGAAATGGCAAAGGGACGAGGATGCGAGCTTCAAAAACCGAGGTCGGTGGCGACAATCCGTTTTAGATCTCTTTCTCTTTTTTTGTGTACACTTCGCTGTAAATTCCTTTTCTTGTGCTTCAAGTTTTATTGGATTTCGTTTTTTTTAATTTGCGATGTGTGTGATTTTTTCGGAGTGAGACGCGGGGCGAAAGTCCGGGCAACGCGCCATCTTAACATTAACGCCACGTGTTTTTCAAATTCGCGATAAATTCGACTTTCTTTCCCTTTTTCGACTTTTCATGTGAATTTTAGTAGTGATAATAATGTAAGATTTTAGGTCGTGATTTTTCGACGTCTTCCGGATCGTAGATGCACGTTTATCAAGAGAAAATATGTCTGTAAAAATCCTGAACGACGAGTGTCGTATCAGAATTTGCCGCGAAATACCAGATGTGACAAATTTGTAGTTTTTTTGTTTTTTGTTTTCGCCCTTTTTGATTTCTGCTGAACTTCTCTTTTTCTCTCTTTACGTTTTTTTTGTGAACTTGTCGAGTACGGACGTGACCTCGGTATGACGGAATGGGATTATTATAACCTAATCGCAAGTGTCACAACCCGGGCTCGTTGGCCTTCGGCATCTTGGCTGGGCGATATCCCTCAATTTGGTCGTCCTTGAGGTTTCCTCGCAGAGACTGCCTCTCGGAACGCCCTACACCTCATTGTCCCGGGACGATGGTCTGTCCGTGGCTTATCTTCGTTTGCGGCGCAGAGGTAGCACTGCGACGAACTTTCGCACGCCGCAGCCCTGTGTCCCTCTTTGCCACATCTCCAACATGACCTCGTGCGGTCTGGGCCATCGCAAGCGGCTGCCATATGGCCGAAGCCTAGGCAGCGGTAGCACTGAACCCTTTCCGTCTTTTTGCGTACACGACAGGTCACCCACCCCACCTTCAGGTGTCCTGTGCGTACCAAACTCGCGGCCAGTTCCTCGGCCAGCTCCACAAAAGCCTTCAGGTTGCCCCTGAAGGCTCTTTTCATGAGGCTGACCTTCACCTCTCCCACACAATCGTTACCGAAGTGGCTTCTAACGGCCGCTTCGACTCCACCGGTCTCCGTTGTTGGATCGAGGTCCAGGACCTCGATCTCGGTACGGGGTACGAGCTCGCGCACAGTACCCTTCACCCGAACCGCCTCCTTGACAGCAGCCGAAAATTCGGCTCTGCCCTCTGCTGCAGGTACAAGCTCCACAAGGACCTCTCCATTTCTGGTATGGCTGACACCCCTGATTTTTACACCAAGGGTGTCCGGCTTCACCTTCAACGTGAGGTGCTTGAGGACCCCGGCGTAGCTTAGACCCTCGGCTGGTTTGATAAGAACCGCTTCGGGTCGAGCTCTTTTGTTCGTCTTCTTCTCCGCTTTTGGCATCTGTGCTGATGCTGCAGCACTCTCACCTCCCTTTTTGGGTGTAGACGTCGCTTTCGCAGCAGCGTTGCGGGTCTTCGCCTTCTTCATCGCCGGCCTAGGTTCGTTCGCCTCGACGGGACTCAGTGGGAGCTCCCCCTCACGCTTCCCAAGTTTGGGGGCGGGAGTTTCCTCGGCATCTTCGGTCTGAGTCCCCGTCTGGCTTACGTTCCTTCTCTCCGGCGTATCAAGGTGTTTTTTCCCCACCTCCTCTTCGGCATGCTTGATCGCTTCCTGGTAGGAATGTTCGGCAGAGCCTAAGGTCAATGCCATCTTCTCCATTAAACCCTGAACCTCCTTTAGTCCATCCCTGATAGGCATGAACATGTTCCTCTTCGTGGCGCAGAAGTCCTGCATCCTTTCCACCACATCGTCCAGCTCAACGTAGATCCTCCGAGCCTCCTCCATCTTTTCCTCCGCCTTTCTTTGGTCATGTCTGGCACACGACTTTTCACCGACGTTCAACCCTTCTGCGACAATTAAGTCTCCTTCCACCTCCTCAGACACACTCCTGTTCAAAGTTGATAAATTCTCCATTAAAATTCCCACGAGTAGCTAGGGAAATAAAGGTCCACCCCCCGCAGAGCTCCGCATGCGGGGGTAAGGTCTGTATACTCTAGAAGGCGACCTGGTATCCTAGAGACACCGTTTGTGACACCACTCCCCTGGTTCCATGCAGCCTTCGGCACGGTGGATCAACGCCTTGGCTTGGAGGTTTTTCCTTCGGGACCATCCCTGGACATTACCTGCGACTGCTTATTGAGTAGTGTAACCGTATTCAGCAGGAGCCCTCGGTACAGGGCCACAACAGGAAGAGGTCATGGTTTTTTCTCGGTGTGTCCTTCACCCAGTCTGTTTGGTCCGTGAGGCCTATTTTATTTCAGCCCTACCCTCTGTTTCCAGCGAGCATTCCCCTATCCTCCACCCCGGGACGCGCCACGTATGGGTTACAGACTCCCACTGTGGAAAATCTGTACATGTAAAAATGAGTACTGATGTTGATAGGTCTTACATTTTTGGCAAAGCCTCACCTTGTCCTGATCCCAAATCCCATATTTGATCTTTTTGTAGTAATCTATTCATTGGTTCTTGTATTTCTTCAAAGTGTTGGATACATTTTCTGTACCAACTTGCCATTCCTATTATGAGTTGTAATTGTTTAATATTTTTAGATTTAGGGATGTCTAGGAGTGCTCATATTTTGCCGTTGCCTTTTTTTAGTCCTTTGTCGTTTACTTCAAACGCTAAGTATTTAATTTCGGAGCATTGGTTAAACCAAATGGCATCCTTGTTAATTGGTACATGCCTCTTCCAGAGACTGTAAATCCTGTGATTGGTTTTGAGCTTTTTTCGAATGAAATTTGTGAGAAGCCAAATTTAAATCAATTTTTGAAGAGCATTTTGCTAATCTTAAAGTTTCCACTATTTCTGTCATAATTGGGACTGGTGTGAGTCCATTTTTTGTGATATTATTCACCTTTCTAAAGTCTAAACAGAATCTATAATCTTTTCCTGATTTTGATAATCACAAATATTAGGTTCCACCAATCAGTTCAAGGTGGCTTTATTATTTACTGTTCCAATGATTCATTAATTGTTTGATAAATTATTTCTTTGATTTTTTATCTCACGTGGTAATATCGCTGTTTAACGGGATCGTGTGTCTGGACGTCAATTTTATGTTTTCTGGAATGAGTCCCCGTACGCCCTTTTCCCAATATACTTTTATTCCATGTTCTAAAGGTTCCTCTAGTTGAAATTTTTGGCTTTCGTTACGCTCGACAATATCTTTTGGCAAACAATTATTTTTTTCGTCAATTTTTCCTAAATTATCTGGCGTATTATCTTATTTGGTCGCTTAATTTTGGGAATGAATCCACTGATATCTCATTAGCTTTCTGAGATTCCTTTCTCAGCTTTTTCTGATTAGTAACTTTTTTATTTTCCCAAATGTAATATCTTGATTCTTATATATTTCCTCGCACTTGCTGTCATAAAAAATTCGACTGACTTATTTTTCTTGTCCTTTTTTCTAATTTTTGGTTGACTTAGATTGAGTTTTTTGGGCTTCAGTCGTCGCTAGTGTCTTGGATGGTGATGCTCTGTAGAGGTTGAAATTTTCTGATTACGAGAATGTTTATTAAGCTTGGGATATCCTCCGTAATATTTGTTGTGGGAATGCTTTGCTCGTTTCCCGATTATAATAATGATTACTCCCTGTCCAATTAAATCGACCCTTTCTCCGTTCGCGACCTTTAAAATGTTCGCGTGCCTTATTATATTTTTATAATTTCTTTATAAAAGTCTAATGCTATATGTTTTTACAGGAATTTTTAATTTAGGATTTGGCGGATGCTAGCTGGCTAATAGTAAGAGTTAAATGAAGAAATAGAGAAGAAGAAACCAACAAAAAATTATTTCTGAATACCTCGATTTACGGAAAAAAATGATACTGTGAAAAAATGTCTAGTTTATGCAGTGTGTCCATTCAAGTGGTTCACAAAAAACTTGTCTTTATTTTTCGGTGGCAATATCCCGACAGTTTGTTTCTCTGGGTGAGATAATATACTCCTCATTTTGTTAGATTTGAAAAAAAATTTTGATCTTGCGAGCATCAAAACGTACAAATGGAGATTTTCGCAGATTTGATTTCCGTTAAATGTACACATTTATTTAAGAGAAAAATGTTGTGAACAAAAATTGTAGCTGATACATAGGGCAAAACTTCCACTTTGTGTCCGAATAAAAAAATTACCGGGCAACCGTAAAAGGCATAAGAAGTACGATTTCTTATAAAGAGATAAATATAAGGGCATAACTGTACCGCTAAACATTTTTTGTATGAATTGCCAAAATTCTGAGATGTCTTCCACACAATAGAGAAAAAATATATAATAGATAAATTGAAAAAAAAATTGATTAGCATTTCGAACTCGAAAGTTCATTGCCTCACTACCCGATTCGGGTAGTGTTTCTAGGTGGATAAATACTACCAGTGTGGGTCCACCACACCCACGACGGGTCAACAACACGCAGTATTCCCCGAACGGTCACCCATCCAAGTACTAACCGCGCCCAACACTGCTTAACTTCAGTGATCTAACGGGAACTGGTGTTTTCAGCGTGGTAAATATAAGATAAAAAATCTTAAAACCGAGGAAATACATCAGTATGAGGAAGAGAGAATAACAGATGACTCATTTTATGTGGAATAATATTTTTAATAAATTTGGACATTGTTCAACTGTATATTTTTTGTGATATAAGAAAATACTGAGAATATGATTTCATATGAAATGAGTAACCTGTTATTCTCTCTCCTTCCTGTTGATGTATGTTACTATTTTATAAAATTTAACTGATGGAAACCCCATGGAAAGCCTAGTTAAATATTCATTTTTCATTTTTTTTATATTGTATTAGCTACCATTTTTATCCATTACATATTTCTCTAAAACAAATATGCATATAAAAAAAAATCAAAGACTACGAAAATTAAAATTTTTATGTGAATTTCATGCTCGCGACCTCCATAAAATTTTTGAAAATCTGGAAAAATTAGGAGTGTATTATCTCACCCAAAGAAAACAAACTGTCGCATTACAGCCGCCGAAAAATAAAAACCAGTTTTTTGTGAACCATCCTGGTCTGCATATATATATATATGGCCGATGCACCTTCGGTTTCGGTTTCGATTCCCTTGGAATAGAACCGAAGGGCTTATGACAAAGCCACCGAACGCGTCCTCGGGTTGCGGATAGAGGGTCCCCGTACCAAGGGTTTCTGCTGAATATGGGTACAATAATTAATAAGCAGTCGCGGACAATTGTTCAGGGATGGTCCCGAAGGAATAACCCCTAAGCGAAGGTGTGCGAACCGTGCCGAAAGCTGCATGGCACCTGGGTGAGGTGTCTTTAACGGTGACCCTGGGATATCGGGCGATGTCTCAGAGTAATAGCCTTATCCTTGCACGCGGGGCTCTACAAGGATGGACGAACCCTTTCCCTAGCTGCTCGTGGGAACAACAATGAAACCAAAAAACCACCAAAATGTTGTAGATGCGGTTCAAAACGATCGAACGCGCAGAGCACCCGACAATGGATCGGCAAACAATGCCGATCATCCTAGAGTTCGGGGTGCTGAAAATAATTTAGATGGAAACACAACGACGAACCGGCGAAACGCCCACATTGAGTGGACGGATCAACTTAAGAATGATGTGTTAGACTGCTACGATGCCAGTATTATCCCTGTTCGTGGAGGCTTTATGGCGCGTATGCATACTCTGTGGTGCCAGAAACACCCAGAGCTTCAACACGTTTCGCATCAGTCTTTGCGAAATCAAGCCGACTACCTCCGCAAAAATGGATATGTACGCGGAGCGCTTCCTCAACCGCTGCTTGAACAAGCTGCAGACGAAGATGAAACGACATTAAGACCAACCGCAGAAAGTAGGCACCTTCTTGAAGATGATGGCAATTTCAGTACAAGGAGGAACATCAACATGCAAGTTCCTCTTAAGCCCCAAGATCTGGCTGAAATGGATGCCTCCCTTTGTGGAGATATCTCGCAAGAGTCCGACCTCTGGACCATCAATTGCTCAGTTTATGGTGCTGCGAGAGCTTTGGCTGATTCAAATCGAAGGCTCAAACCGACGATGGATCAAAAGACAAGAAGACGCTTGCATCAACTGAACAAGAAAATTGGATGGGCAAGACAGAATGCGTCCCGTGTTCAATGTGTGATTGACTACATAACATCTAGTAGACCGTTCACGGAAAGGGTTCGAAAGTTCGCCCAAGAACTAAGGACCTTGAATCACACACTAAACAAGTCAAAGCTGCTGACAATCAAGCA
>CAKNXH010064254.1:3408-79901 GCA_932178445.1 Andricus quercusramuli | reverse complement strand
GCTATTGGTTAAATTAGTCCAATCCAAATAATTTTTCAAAATTCCTTAATTTTTCCTGACTTTCCATGAGCAACCGATTTTCTTGACTATTCCCTGATCCGTGAACACCTTGCCATTTTTCAGAATCTTTCAGGTAGCTGAAAATATATTTTTTACATTCTCTTCGTTTGGAGGGTGAAAAACGTAACGGAGATCACAGTGGTACAGCAGTACAATTATAGTTACTTTTCCAGTTGAAAACACATAATATGCAACAACAAAAAATCTTTAGAATAATAGTTAAATATTGATACGCAGCCATGAGCTTTCAACTAAAATAATGAATCTCTAACTAGAATAGTTAAATTCCAAACCAAGAAGGTAAATTTCAACTGGAATGATGAATCTTTTATCAAATGATGAGTCTTCAACTAAAGCAATTGAATTTTAGACCAAAACGGTTAATTTCTATCGAAACAGATAAATTTTCAACTGAAATAATGTAATATTCAATTGGATTACTCACATGTTTACTTTAAAGAAAAAAAAATCAGTTTGAACAGCAAGAAATTAAATTTTCCGAAAAATTATTAAGTTTTCAAACAAAGTAATGAATTTTTACTAAATAAATAAATTTTGAACTGGGATGGTTGAACTTTGAACCAGAAGGATGAACTTTTATCTGAAACTATGAATCTTGAACTAGAATAATGGAATATTCATAGGAGAAGATTAATTTCTGCGAGAAAAAATTTCAACTGAAAAGCGTAATTTCTCGACCAAAAATTGAAGTTAAATTTGTCGTGAAAAAATTAATTTTCAGCCAAGAGATGAATTTTCAATCAAAATGATGGAGCATTCAATTAGAATGGAAAAGAGATGACTTTTCAAGTAAAATAATGCATTCTTTCAAAAAATGATTTTTCATTTTTAATATCGTTTTTCACAAATAAAGCAAAAACTACACGTTCGAACAAAAAAAATTGATAACAGATTTGTAATTCTTTTTTGGAATAACAAATTTTTTCGGTCAACCTTTTTTCATATCTCGCATAGTTTGACCGCAAAATGAGAATGTGAGCACTCAACAGATTTTAATCACGTATTACACTTTAATAGAAAAAATCTAGAAGTATTTTATTTGGAAAATGATTATCATGAAAAGGAACATATTAGAAATGTATTAAACGTATATTACATTTATTTATGTTCATCAGCATGAGATTGCTTATTCATATAATGCAAAATACAGTATAAATTCTATTTATTGTGATTACTTTGATATTTATATTATTTTTCATTATATCTCATTTTTATTTACCCTGGAAAATGTATCATTCCAAAAAATTTCAATTATATTATTTATATTATTTTTACTATCAGACGACAGGCTGACAGACAGACAGACATATTTGTAACAACTTTTTTTTCTGACTCGGGAAGTCTCACAGCGTCGAGAATCGACGTAGACTGGACAGGTCCAAACTCACATGAAACTAAGACATTCCATCTGAATAATGAGAATGTAAGAATGACAATTCTCATGTCAAACTACGGGTGCTATTGAAAAATAGTGAGGAAAAATTTTGTAGGTTTATTTGAGACGAGAAATTTTTCTATCACTCAGTTTACCGTCCAAATAAAGTTATTAAATTAAGAAAAGCTAAATCAGATCCTCATATAGGTCCCATGATACGGATGCACATGCCATTGAATGGAATGATGTTGAACTCCTAAACGAAAAATAAAACTGAACTTTTTTTCTCGAAAAAGACTTGGAAACCATGATACATTGAGCTTTTATTATTATTTGCAATTACCAGTTACACATAATATCTTAAGATGGCTTCGGATCACCAACATTTTTTTTTATTTCACATTTTTTCAATTGAGTTAATGACGTGGTTGATTGTGGTTTACATTTTTTACTCTAAAATGAGAAGAGATCGGGCGACGGGGACCTACTGGAGTTTCCCGTCTTTCATCAGTGGTCAATGGGGTAATCGTTCCGCTATGCATGTTTATTTTTACCCGTCTTTTACCGGTAGTGCCCGGAGTGTAGGCATATATTCCAGCAAGGCAATTACTACTCTCCAATATTGCAAAGACGTCACCAGAAAATGTTGATAATACAATGTGTTCCTGCTTTGGAATGGGGCCATATTCATTCAGTACATCAAGTAATAAAATTGGTTTATTTGCAGGAAAAGTATATTTTTGAAGTTGGAATACTCGGTTCGGATTTTTGTGGGATGTCAGCAGAATAAACTGAATCTGGTCAAGTCCAGATACAGATCCGTCAGAAGGAGGAAGCCTAGTAGGTGGCGCAATACACCTGGAAGCAGAAGGTGGCCTGCCACGAGGAACACCAGCAAAAGGGGCGTCATTGAATAAGCACAAAAAATTTTTTGTTACTGGTAGATTTAAAGAGATTTATTAATAATTTATCAATAGATGAATACAAAAATCCTAATTTAATTTGATCAGGATCTTATGAATAGAATTCTCTCGTAATCATCCGTTATAAAAATGAAGGTTCGACATTAAAATCTCTCATTCCGAAATTTCGATTTGAAAAGTTCCGGAAAATTCAAACGAACAGACAAAAACCGCGACTTGAAGCAATGTCCACGCAGTATGCGTGCCAATGTCCACGCAGTTTGAAAAGTGACTTACCCATCATTGTGGTTTACCTGCAATACTCAATAATCGTGTGTGACGCAGCCTGCGGGGTCTACTGTGGCTGGAGCTATATAGCTGGCAGGAGGAGACCGGGATCTTCCACGTTGAGAAGGTTCGGCGGGAGAAGAAGACCTGAACGAAGAATGAGGTCTACCAGGAGAAACAGAAGTGGCAGGAAAATTTTGTCTCTCAGGAGAAGATGAGCCGCCACGGGAAACACCAGGAATAGGGGCACTGTTAAGCAAACAATCAAACTGTGAACTCAATCCTGAAAGAAGAAACAGACGATTACACTTTTTTTGATGAATGCTTTTCTATTACTTACAATAATCAACAAGAGTTTCCATTTGATACATTCCGCTTGTAACACTTTAATGAAGATTTTTTTTGACAGTGTATCGAATTAATACTCTGGTGTTTTTAAGAGTAATTATTTTGTATCTTGATCGCACCTGAGTATTAAACAGAAAGACAGAACCTTTTGTTTCTATCGTTTTTTTCTTATCGCCTCAATTTTTTATTGGTTTCGCTGCAGTGATAAGATATAATTAACTAAATAGAAGCTGTATCTATTAAGGCAATTTGTAACTGCTGTACTTATCATATGATAACTTGATTCAAATAAACAATCATGGTCCGAACCATTTATTCATTATTCACGCTTGGGTTTTTTTTATATCTTGTTGCAATAATCAGTTCTTTATTCTGTTTGACGTTTACACAATTTTAAAACTGTTAATTACAATATTTTGGAACCTTGAGAGTTTCATTTTCTAATTTTTAAACCTACTGTTTTTATTGTTGAGACAATTTGAAATTAACAGCTTTTTGAAATAGGCAATTTGAACTTCGTAATATTAGAAAATTTCTAGACATTCCAAGTTTTATAATTTCTGAATTATTGATTATACATGTAAGTTTCTCAAATGTGAACGATATCTAATTGAAGATGAAAAAATATTACCAATCAAAATATAACAGTATTTGATTAACAATTTTTTATTACAAGCGTCTATCAGAAAAGTCTTATCTCCTAAAAGACAGCAAATAAAAAGTTGTAACAGTTAGTGAAGACTGATAAGATTTACAGATACGTGAAAAACTTCTGGATTTTTCGACACATACAATTTTATAGCGATATTCTAGATTCCGAAACAAAGAAATTCGTGCAAGTTTTGCTGATAGATTGCTGCAGCTTGAAGTACTATGTCGAATAATTCAACTCTCAAATTAAATTATGTTCATTTCGGAAAAACTCCAATAGTGTCTGAAAAATAATAACAATTAGGAAAGCATGCATATTGCGATGCAGAAATTTTTATTTTCGGAAAGTCTAAGAACGTTTCTAAGAATATAAATACAGTTTAGTTTTATATTCGCCAATGGAACTAAGTATCACCGTCAAGATAAAAACAACAGCATTAACGATCCTCATGTTTTGCAACTAGAGGCAGAACTGATTTATACGTTAATAAAGAATTCACTTAACAGTATATCAAATTAAAATGTTGGTATTTTACTAGGGTTTACATATATTATCTTCATGATTATCTCAAAAATTATAGGCGTCAAACTTGTTCTGCTGAGATGTTAATGTTTATATTTCATTTATCAGTTTCAGAAAAGAATTTTATTTTACTCAAGAAAGGCAGCTTTGGAAATAATAATGAGATTTCCTCGAGAAGAGCTACAATAAAAATCTGAATGTCAAACAGATCTTCGACCAAAGATTTGATTCTTAGCGCTGAATTACCATCACCATCATTTTCATAATCTTATCGCTGGAGTGATGACATTCAAATCAATAGCAGGAAGCTATATTTATTCTCAAAAATATTATTTCAATTCTAGAGAATGTAATTAATTACATTTTTCCGGTGCCACAGTGGTTCAGGAATTTATTTTCGCGGACAAATTGAGCTGCTGTACGCAATTCTTGACTGATTTTTTAAAAATATTTGGTATCAAATTTGTTATTTCAAAAATTCTTGGTTAGCTGCAAAAATACCAAAGCTGCCTGAAATATATACAGATATATTTGTAGTTGGACTGATAAGTTGGCTAGGAATTATATGTCCATCAAAGTATGCGTTAATTAGATTTTCTAACTATGCTATTCCTCATGGCTTTGTAACTTGACGATTCTGTTCGTCACGCTTCTATTAAATATTATGAAATTCGTAAATAAAAATAAGTATAAGTATTTTTTCGAAATGAAATAATTGTAAGGACAAACAGAGGATATGTCGAAACCGATTGGTATCAGAAACGAGTAGTATCAGGACGCTCATTAAATTCTCTCCAACCATTTCAAATTCCACACAAAAGTGGTATTGTTTTCTCCTTAGTTGACAGAGCAATTACATTATCTGAACCTGGATTTCACAAGAAAAATATAGGTTTAGTTTACGAAACCTTGATTGATAATAATCACCCTTATGAATTGGTAAAAAAAAATATTTAAAGAAGACCTTAACTCATAGGGGACGTAAATTTACAACCAAGATTCACTAACGAGAAAGGAATGGATTCTTCTAGAGTTATTGTTTTGCCATATTACAACGATCTGACGCTGAAAATTTAAACATAATACACCATGACGTCACAGAATCATTTGCTAAACTTTTCTGAAATATTACTTCACAAAATGAAACTTTCATAAATTTCACCTTGCTATCTTGACTAGCGAAGTATCTAGCAGACAGCTTGCGAAAATTCAATTTATGATTTCTAATAGAGATATTTTCTTACTTAAAATTATCGAAAAGCAGCAGCCAGTCGTAATCAAATCTCACTGAAAAAATACACTTTTGCTTAAAATATAAAACCTAGATAAAGATAGTCATGCGTAATATCAGTCAAGTGCGTGAGAATGGGATGTTTCCAAAGATAACCTCAAATTTTAGTCAATCATATATTCGGAACATATACATTTCACAAGTATGTATAATAACGGCAGCCTTTAAAAAAAATGTTTCGCACCTGATTGCAACTGCAATAGCAAAGATAATCCAACCCAGATATTTATAAGGTTGCCTATGGGCACAGAAGTGAAAAAGAAATGGGCAAAAACCGTTGAAAGAACCGGTAAAGATACCAGGTTTCATTCAAACTTTTCGCACTGTCACACTTCATAAAGCCGGGATTTAGTTAAATTCTAGGCATTCTAAAAATCTTTTAGGCCCTTTTTTACTTTAAAAACACATTTACAATAGGTTATGTTTATTGTTCACACATTTAATCGCTAGCGGCCATATTATATTTCGTCACCAACCGGACAACCATGCTAATCAGAATGAAGTACTTCCTGCAAACAACTTCCCGCAAAAATTCAAAAAGTATACTTTTCAAACATTGAAAAAAATATCTAACCTCAATTGAAAAAAACTTTCCTTTCGTAGTCACATTGTTTTTTTGGTGTTCCTTCAATTTTACAAGGAAGAAAAAAAAATTTGAAAATATGCAACTACCCCATTGAGTGAATGACGTGGATGATTGTGGTTTACAATATGTACTCTAAAATTCAAAGCGATCGGGCGAAGGCGACCCACTGGAGTTTCCTGTCTTTCATCTGTGGTCAATGGGGTAATCGTTCCGCTTGGCATGCTTACTCTTACCCATTCTTTACCAGAGGTATGTGAAATGTAGGCATATATTCCAGCAAGATAGTCACAACTCTCCAATATTGCAGAAGAGTCACCAGAAAATGTTGATAATACAATGTGTTCCTGAGTTGGAATGGGGCCATATTCATTCAGTCCACCAAGTATTAAATTGGTTTATTTGCAGGAAAAGTGTATTTTTGAAGTTGAAATACTCGGTTCGGATTTTTGTGGGATGTCAGCAGAATAAATTGAAGTTGGTCAAGTTCAAATCCATTTCCATCAGAGGAAGGATGTCTGGTTGGTGGAGCTATATAGCTGCCAGGAGGAGACTGGGATCTTGCACGTTGAAAAGGTTCGGCGGGAGAAGAAGACCTTAACGAAGAATGAGGTCTAGCAGGAGGAACAGAAGTGGAAGGAAAATTTTGTCTGGCAGGTGATGGGCCACCACGATAAGGACCGGGAATAGTGGCGCCGTTTGGCAAACAATCGAACTGTAAACTCAATTCTGCAAGAAGAAACAGACGATTACATTTTTTTAAGAAGAATGCTTTTGTATTACTAATAATAATCAACAAGTGTTTCCAGCTAAGACATCCTGTTTGTAGCATGAGGTTGGTTCAAATTGATGCTTTCGTTTCTCCATTATTTTTGTTTTGGAGACCCGCATTCTAATATATTTGTATTCAATTGCAAAAAAAACTCTTTCAAATTTCAAACTAATCATAAAAATTTGAATAGTGACTATACATTTTGATATTCAGTTGAATTATTCTGTTCACTTCAAAGTTATTTCGCTCATACAAGTTTTAAAAGGTTACGAATTTACTCTGAGGATAAGTTTTCCAGATTATAGACAAACCTTTATTTTTCATAGAAAGCTTCGATGCATTAACGATTCAGTTACATCAAAGTAATAATCAATTGCATTTAATAGAAATAGTTGTTTAAACAATTCAATATTTGAAATAATATTCTCTTAGAGAAATGCTAAAAAAATTGCATTTGAATCTAAATCTTTCCAGTTTTGGTTCACTTTGAAATCATAGTAGGGTAATATTTAAATCAAGTTAACAAACATAATTGTTTGAACAATTTATTAATATTTTCAATGATATTCTCTTTGAATGATGTTAGAAAGTTGCGGTTTTTTGTTGTTGAAATTTTCAACTCTTCTTCTACTTTTCACTTAGAGTAGGTGATAGTGATTGAAATTCAACAAAAATAATTTTTCAAACAAATTATTATTATCTGTTTTATTCCAGAAAAATATATTCACAAAAAAATCATCTCGCTCTAATTATGAAATTCAGAAAAACTGCGACTTTCTTACTGTATTCTAAGACAAAATTGCTGTAAGAAATAATAATTGATTAAAACAGTGCATGTGAACATCGAATTATCAGTTAGAAGCAGTATTTCATGTATTAGAAAGAATTTGTTGGAAAAAACGCAAAAAAAAAATCATAAGTAGGGCCAGCAACACGCATAACCCAATTTTCTACTTATGGGATGTAGTGGTCGATAGACAAGAATAAGAGGTGAGGCTAATAACATGCTTCATGATCCCAACACTTATGAAAGGATAGATGTCGATCCCTTGAAAAAATTAAAAAGAGATACCTTCAAAATTAATGAAAGAATGGAGAATTAATGAGTTGCTTAGTCGTATTGTGAGGAGAAAGCATCTCATAACTGATCTGATTATCTACCTGTAAATATTCTGTTGAAAAATCACTTACTTTTGAAGATGACATGAACAGAACTAAAACTTCTACTGACCATATCGTGGCTTCTTTAGATGTTTTATCACATTTCACTAACGTTCCTTTTGATCTTGTTATTAAAGGCATAGAGAATAGGTGGCATCACACCTTTCTTATTCTTCCTAAAGATAAAATTAATTTTACCGTATTACAGTTAATTTCTTGCCACAGCAGATTACAATTTACCTCTAATATTGAAAACAAAAAATGTATCAACTCTCAAATTAACAACTTTGCCGACACGATTATAACTTAATTATTACGAATTGCTTTGGGAAAGCAAGATATTTCGGAAAACTTCTTAATTTTTTAACCAACCATCCTATTCAGCACAAAATAGGGATTATTTAAAATCTTGTCGTTGCCGTTATTCTGCTGTCTGATAATACTTTCCACTTATATGACCTATAGAATGTTAAAGAATACTTATGTGATAAAAATTATCCCAATGAGTTTGTACAAGCAATTCAAGTCAAATAAATTTATTGAATTAGGAAAAGCTAAATCAAATACTTATATAGATCCTATAATAAGGATCCACTTGCCATTGAGTGGATGAGGTTGGACTCCTACATGTTGATTATAATTGTTATTGTTGAAATGGGTTTGGATCACCAGCATTTTTTTTTATTTCACATTTTTTCAATTAAGTGAATGACGTGGATGATTGTGGTTGACATTCTGTACTCTAAAATGAGAAGTGATCAGGCGATGGGGACCTACTGGAGTTTCCAGTCTTTCATCTGTAGTCAGTGGGGTAATCGTTCCAGTTTGCATGTTTATTTTTACTCGTTTTCTACCGCTAGTGGACGGGATTTGGGCATATATTCTAGCAAGATAGTTAGTACTCTCCAAGATTGTAAATACATCACCAGAGAATGTTGATAATACAATGTGTTGGCGCGTTGGTATGGGCACATATTGATTATGTCCTTCGAGTAATAAAATACGTTTAACTGCCGGAAAAGTGTATTTTTGAAGTTGGAATACCAGGTTCGGATTTTTAACGGAAGTAAGTAGCATAAACTGAAGTTGGTCAAGTCCATATTCAGATCCGTCAGAAGAAGGAAGCCTGGTAGGTGGAGTCATGCACCTGGAAGCAGAAGGTGGCCTGCCGCGAGGAACACCAGCAAAAGGGGCGTCATTGAATAAGCACAAATGTTAAATATCTTAAGTAAAAAAAAGCACAAAATTCAACAATAATCTTCTCAAAACTTCTAAAACTTTGAAATATTTATTGGAGTAATATTTGGAATTTTCCCAGAAATTGCACTGCCGGCACCGGAAATGTTTTGTTACAGGCATATACAGAGAAATCTAATAATAATTTATTAATAGATAAATGCATGGATCCTAATTTGATATGATCCAGGGGTTATGAATATAATCCTTTTGCATTCTTAAAAAGGTGGTCAAAAAGTTGAGAACATAATTGTTTCCTTCATTATTGAAAATTATTCGAAAATTACGATTTAAGAAGTTCCGGAAAATTCAAACGCACAAATAAAGACAGACAAAATTATCTTTTTCGCAGATGTACTAGACATGAAAATGACTGTGTATGTTATCCGCGAATACCGATACAAGTATGTGCACTGTATATATTTTTCGGAAACAGAAGATACAAAATTAACTAAAATTGTGACGTAATAAGAACTAGTTTAGTTTTCAAAGTAACTTACGCATCATTGAGGTTTACATGCTCTATTCTAAAATCCTGTGTGACGCGGCGAGTCGAGCCTACTGGAATTTCTTTAATTTCATCTCGGGTCAGTGAGGTAATCGTGCTGATTTCTACGTTTATTTTTGCCCGTCCTGTGCGTTTTATATTATGATTATATTTATATATTCCAGTAAGTGTATTATCACTTGTCATTATTGCAAAGGCGTCGCCGTCATATGCTGATAATACAATTTGTTCTTTGGGTGGCACAGGCGAATAAACCTGTAGTCCTTCGAGTACTTTAATTCGTTTATCCGCAGGAAAAGTGTATTTTCGAAGTTCGAAAACCCGGTTCGGATTCCTCTTGGAAATGGACCGAATAAATTGAAGTTGGTCAAGTTCAAATCCATTTCCATCGAAAGAGGGAAGCCTGGTAGGTGGACCTATATAGCTGCCAGGAGGAGACTGGGATCTTGCACGTTGAGAAGGTTCGGCGGCAGAAGAAGGCCAGAAAGAAGAGCGAGGACTGGAAGGAGGAACAGAAGTAGTAGGAAAATTTTGTCTGTCAGGAGAAGATGGGCCGCCACGAGAAACACCGGGAATAGGGGCGACGTCAGGCAAACAATCGAACTGTAAACTTAATTCTGCAAGAAGGAACAGACAATTACAATTTTTTCAAGAATCCTTTTTTATTACTAATAATAATCAACAAGAGTTTCCACCTAATACATTTCGTTAGTAGCATGAAGTTGGTTCGAATTGAAGCTTTCGTTTTTTCATTATTTTTTCTGGAAATTAGTATTCTAATAAATTTCCATTTTATTGCGAAGATAATTCTTGTAAATTTTTAAATAATTATACAAGTTCGAATAGTGATTATAAATTTTTGTATTCCATTAAATTCTTGGGTTCTCTTCAAAGTTATTTGGGTTATAAAAGTATTAAAGGGGCACAAATTAACTCTGAGGATAATTTTTGCAAGTTACAGATAGACATTTATTTTGAACAGAAAGGTTCAATGCATGAGCAATGTGAAGGCTGGTTTGCAGAGAGGCGTTCGCTTTTTCATTCTAGGTTTTTGAAAGTGTTTATCTATATTAATCAAAAACTATGTCTTCTAGAGTTCTGAATTGCAAAAAAAAAATCAAATTTGTTTTTATTCTTCACTTTTTCGCTCTAAACATTCACTGTCTCGACGAATTTTCTATATATCAAATTAACGCACGCGACGAATCTCATATTTTCAGCTTCGGAGAAATTCCAATTTCACTTTCGAAATCTTTTTACGATTACTCAATAACAGCTTGATATTTATTCTTCAAACAGAGTTATAAAAATGAAAGCAATTAGGGTAGAATGCATATTCTGGAAAAGAATTTTTATTTGCATCAAGTTCAAAAATGTTTTTGAAATCATGTACATAGTATAGTATTATATTTACCAATAGAACTAAGTATCACTGTCCAGGTGAGGACCACCGTAGAAACGATCTTCATTTTTTGCAATGAGGGGGGAAACTGGTTTATACGTTAATAGATATTTTGCTTGACAGTGTATCGAATTATTATACTGTTGTGTTATTAGAGTCGATATTTGATTTTCTCATCGCACCTGAGGGGTAAACAGAAAAACCAAACATTTTGTTTCTATCGTTTTATACTTATCGCTGAAGTGATAAGATATAATCATTACCTAGAGGTTGTATTCATTTACGCAGTTCCTAACTGCTTCATTTATTACATTTGAAAAGTTAATTCGAAATTTCTTATTGTGAGCAATTTTTGTTCAACTGGGAAAATATTAGAAGCTGTCCTGGAATCTATATTCAGGTATATTGAGAAATAGACTGCTAAGAATATACTGCGTGTGCGTTTTGAATAAGTATTTCTTAATTAGATCAATTTTTGAGGACACAATCTTCGAATTATTGTTAACTTTTGCAAATTGAAAATATGCGAATCATTACATTCAAATAAAAACTTATGATCTGAACTAGTCGTTGATTATTTACGCTTGGATTTCCCTTCTATACAAATAATTCATTTCTGAATGTTAGAAAACATATCATAGTAAAGTTATTATCAGCAAATCATTATAAACCTATAATAATATCCTTAAACGAAAAGAATTCTCAACAAACGCAACAAACAAACTATATTTGAATCCCCTGCGAGGATAGGACAACTTCTTAACAACTCCAAAGATAAGAAGGCTCCTCTTACTAATCTGGGAGTATACAAAATCCCTCGTTTTTGTCTCAAAGTCTATATTGGAGAAACGGGAGAACGGTGATCCAACATGTGAAGGAACGTGAAAGTAAAGTCAGGCTAAAACATTCCATGTAATCAGCATTAGCAGAAGATCATGCCGTAACATAACATAGCATTTTATTTGACGAAACGACCGTCATCGCAAAAAAGTACAATATTATTCCAAGAAAAGGTAGTGGAGCAATCGGATTCACAAAACACCCTGATAACATTGATAGGGACAATGGACATAACACTAGGGTGGTTTAAATTTATACCTTTAAGAATTCGACTTTCCATTTTTGGTGATAACCCGCCCCCCCCCCCCCCCCATTATGTTCGTTTTCCGGAAAAAATCCCGTAATTTTTTTTTCAACGTTAACCCGTGCCCCCGGCCTTTTGAAATTAACATGGGGTTTTAACTGGGAAAAGCTCGATTTTCAAAAAAATGGAAAGAAGAAGTACTAGTTATACATTTTTTGTCAATTAAAGTATTGTCACCTCTTGAGAAGTATTTGAGGAATGATTTCTACCCAATAGCTTTTAATTTTGACACACCTGGAACCCTTTAATTGCGCCCGGAAAATGCCCCAAAAAATTCCAAATGGCAGTTTTCTATCAAATTCGTATTAAAGAGGGTATTTTAAAAAAAAATTTCAACATAAATTATTTTTAATCGATAAGTGATGAGTTTTAAAGTATATTTTAAATAATTTTGAATTGTACAAATTGTGTCCCGTATGTATCCATTGTACCAAATTCTATAAGACGAAGAATCTTACATTTTCCTAATAATGTTTTTTCATTTAAACTCTATCATATCCTAAACGCACAAAAGTAATATCGAATCTGCTGATAGAATTCTATTGTTGATGTTTGGTTGATTGAGTTTTCTAGGAGTTCTATCCATTTTTCTATAGAATTTCCTTTAAATTACTCTTCTCGGAAATAATTTTTCAAATTTTTTATGAATGTGGATGTTATGTGCATGAAAGGCTGTGGTTTTTTCAATAATTTCTTTACCAGGAGCATGGAACTTTACGGAAATGAAGCGAGATTTGAAAATGTACCTAAAAATAGCTTCTAAACAACACGAATATAAAATAAATAACCGACTTGGTGTACATGAGTTAAACAAAAATAGTTGAATCGATAGTTGAGTTTTTTCACAGCTTGAATTACTATTCTTAGTAGTTGACTATCAATTATGCAAAACGTTCAGAAATTTTGTTTGACCTATTTTGTCATACGGAAGAAATTCGTATTTATTTTGGCCAAACTCAAATCGTGTTTGAAAAATTATGGTAATTAGGATAAAATGCATATTTTGACGAAAATTTTTATTTGTGGCAAGTTCAAAAATATTTTTGAAATCATGTATATAGTACAGTATTATATTTACCAATAGAACTGAGAATCGATGCCAAGATGAAGACCACCGTGTAAACGATCCTGATTTTTTGGAATTAGAGGGTAAACTGATTTATACCTCAAGAACGAATTTGGTTGACAATGTATCGAAATAATATTGTGGTATTTTTTAATATTATTTATTTCATATCTCAATCGCACCTAAGTGTTGAACAGGAAAACCGAACCTTTTGTTTCTATCGTTTAATTCTTATCTTCCTGATTATTATTTTCATCACTAGAGTGATAAGATGTAATTACGTACATAGAAGCTATATTCATTCACACAATTCTTAACTGATCAATTTAATTTTTTTTGAATAACTAGTTTAAAATTGAGAATTGGACTGCTAAGAAAAAAGTTCTCGCGCATCTTGAATACATACTTCTGAAGTAGTTTAATTTTTGAGAACACAAGCTTCAAATTATTATTCATTTTTGAAATCTTGTATTTCGATGTTTTATCAAATGTTTTAAAGAATATTTGAATAAAGATTTTAAAAAATATATCGACTAAAATACAATAGTAATTGACCAGAAATATTTGAGTAACAAGCGTCCATCAGACAAGACTTATCTTTTAGTATTTAGAATCTTGCAATCATCAATTTTACAAATAAACGATATTTTTTAAATTAGAAAATAGAAATCTGGCAATTTAAATCAAGGCATTTGAATAGCCTGGTATCAGGAATCAACCCTGAATCTTTAGAGATTGATTTAGGTTGGGTTCCACATACGCTAAAGAAACCTTCTGTCATAGGAAAATTATTATCAGTAAATCATTATAAACCTACAGTAATTGTCTTGAGAAAATATTTCAGTGAGGAAATTAAGCAGAACTGTTTTATCTGTTTCAGAAAAAGACTGGCTGAGTCATTGACGAAATATCGCTCCTTTGAGTAATAACATTAGCTTATGTGCAGAAGAAGTGTATTTTTAAAGTTCGAATACTCAGTTCAGATTTTTATCGGAAGTGAGCAGAATGAACTGAAGTTGGTTAAGTCGATATACAGTTTCGTCAGAAGATAGAAGTATGGCAGATGGAGTCATGCACCGGAAAGCTGGAGACCCGGATCTGACACGATGCAGGAGAAAGGGACCTGGCAAAAGAATGTTTTTTGTCAGAGGAAGAAGAAGCAGGATAAGTAGAAGAAGATGGCCTGTCGCGGGAAATGCCAATCAGGTTTTTGACAATAATAATTGCGACATTTTACGAATATATTGTTAATCACGTTTCTAGATATACTAGCATAATCTACAGGAAGACGTTTGGCACTTCCATGAGGTCACCTATTTTCGCAATTCTCCCCGAGATTGTTGTGCAATATTTTGAAACGTACATCATAAAAAAATGGGGTTTTCAACATGCGGTGTATTTTCGTTATGTAGAAGATACCTTCCTCATTATTCCTGAATATAAAATTTAATTCACTGTATCACAGTTAGTTTCTTGCTACAGCAGTTTACAATTCACTTTTGATATTAAAACCAGAAGATGTAATTGAATTTTAAATTAACAACTTTTCTGATACGATAATAACTTAGCTATTACGAATTGGTTGAGGAAAGCAACTTATTCCAGAAAACTTTTCAACTTTTCATCCAACAATCATATTGAGCACAAGATAGGGATTGTTAAAAATCTTGTCGATGCCGCTATTCTGCTGTCGAATAATACTTTCCACTCATATAATATAGATTGTTAGAAGATACTTATGGTACAAAAATTATCCTAACGGGTTCGTACAAAAACATACAAACACAATAGACTTTCTGAGTTAGAATCAAAGAAAAACCAACCTTCCAATAAAACCCCAAATGTTGATGGAATTTTTGATGTTGAACAGAAGATTCTCTCCTTCCCTTACACGGCGACAGTTTCACAAAATTTCAAGAGACCATTGAATAAATTGGAAACGGAAACTGTTTTCAGAGTTGAATCCGAATTGAATAAATGTATTGAATTAGGGAAAGCTAAATCAAATACTCATATAGTTCCAATAATACGGATCCACTTCCCATTGCATGAATGAGGTTGAATTCCTACATGTTGATTTCAATTCTTATTTTTGAAAACAGTAATGCTTGTCTTAAAGAAATATTCTTCTAGGGAAATGAAATTGAACTTCTTCTTTTGAAAAAGACTTGTAAACCATGAAACATTGAGTTTTTATTATTACTTGTAATGACAAGTTACACATAATATCTTAAGATGGCTTCGGATCACAAACATTTCTTTTTATTTCAAATTTTTTCAGTTGAGTGAATGACGTGAATGATTGTGGTTTACATTCTGTACTCTAAAATGAGAAGAGATCGAACGACGGGGACCAACTGGAGTTTCCTGTCTTTCATTTGTGGTCAATGGGGTAATCATTCCGCTTTGCATGTTTATTTTTACCCTCCTTTTACCGGCAGTGCTCAAAATGTAGGCATATATTCCAGCAAGATTGTCACTACTCTCCAATATTGCAAAAACGTCACCAGCAAATGTCGATAATACAATGTGTTCCTGCCTTGGAATGGGGCCATATTCATTCAGTCCATCAAGTAATAAAATTGATTTATTTGCTGGAAAAGTGTATTTTTGAAGTTGATATACTCGGTTCGGATTTTTGTGGGATGTCAGCAGAATAAATTGAAGCTGGTCAAGTCCATATACAGATCCGTCAGAAGAAGGAAGCCTGGTAGGTGGCGCCATACACCTGGAAGCAGAAGGTGGCCTGCCACTAGGAACACCAGCAATAGGGACGCCATTAAATAAGCACACATGTTAATTATTTTCAATGAGAAACAGATACTGGGGAAAAATCAAACAATAGTTTCTCTCCAAACTCCCTCCCTAGGGATCGCGGGACCTTGTAGCTGGTGGGAGGGCTTACGTGGCTGATTGACCACAGATCTGGAAATGGTGAACCTGAAGGGGCTATATCGCGAGGTGTGGCTACTCTGAAAAACTGACGGACTTTGGTCGGTGAGACTCAAACTAAGGAGTGGTCCTTCCGGGGGTAATGGCAAAGCCCACTGGAATATCGAGAGCGCGAGTTGTCATGCTCCCAAGCTAAGATGTGATCGCCGCGTCGAGAGCTGAATGGTACCAGGGTTAAAAAATCGTTTCACATCCTGGCCGGCCCTCCTCAGCAGAGGGGGACAGGCAGGGGTCTCGAAGGAGGTGCCTTAACGGGGACTTCGGGACACCAGGTCGAATCCCTTAGTATATAGACCCGCCCCCCACAAGCAGGGCTCTGTGGGGGTTTTTCTTATTTCCCTAGCTTCTCGTGGGACAGAAGTGTTACCCAACGAACTTGAAAAACAAAACGCAAACGATGAGGGATCCGTTTCGGGTCCCTCACCCAAACCACCCCCAAAAGTGGGAGGCTCCGTAGGGGGCAACCCACCAGAGGCCGTGCGGAATAAGAAGAAGGGCAGCCCTTCCGGGTGACCCAACTGAGATCCGCAGGGGTCCCAGAAGCGTCCGGAGATGCCCCGAAATAGCCTCGTAATGGCTGAGACGGGAATCCCCATTACGAAGATTAATTTGCGCCACAGCAAAGGCGCCTCGACGGTTCTAGCCAGACGCATGTCTGTGGTGCAGACAGGGATCGCCCTAATCCAAGAACCCTGGTTATACAGGGAAAGGATTTGTGGCTTTTCAGGATGTGGCTCCATATATAAGGGGCCACGCGAAAAAACGCCAAGGGCATGCATAGCCGTCAAGGGCATGGATGCGATCGTAGTGCCTAAATTCTGCTCCAGAGATCTCACCGTTAATAAGGTGAGGCTCAGGGGCAGTAGCGGAGAAAGGCTAGAGGTATTTATTGCCTCGCCTTAGTTTCCTGGCGATTTCGAGGAAAATCCGCCTCCAAGAGAAGTGGAGGCTCTAATTCGGTATTATCAGGAGAATAAGATTCCTCTTCTGTTGGGATGTGATACTAACTCTCACCACACGGTGTAGGGAAGCATAAACATCAATGACAGAGGGAGAGATTCAATTGAATGCATAGCAGGCACAGAGCTGGAGATTCTGAATCGGGATGATACTCCTACATTCCAGACTAAAAACAGGAGTGAGGTTCTCGATTTGACTCTATGTTCAGGTGCACTGAGGAGCAGGGTAGTGGATTGGAGAGTCTCTGATGAGGAGTCTCTTTCGGACCACAAACACATAGTGTTCCGATTAACCCTAGGAAAACCGGTGGTTTCTCATATCAGAAATCCCAGAAATACACTTTGGGACTCATATGAAGAGGAACTCGAAGGAAGGCTTGCGGAATTCCCCACAAGCTATGGTACCATTGATGAGTTGGAGCACGCCGCAGATTTTCTGCGAAGGGCTCTGACAACGTCATTTGAAAACAGTTGCCTTACAAGCACTATCAAGTCTAGGAAGGGAGCAGAATGGTGGAACACCCACCTGGAGAGACTCCATAGAAGGTCAAGAATGTTGTGCAATAGGGCAAATAGAACTAAATTGCAAGAAGACTGGAGGGGCTGAATCACCTGATGGAAGTTCACTTCCCGGATTTTCAGCGAATCAGAACCGACCAAGAGGAGGAAGACCGGGGCCAGGGGGTGGAGAGGGCCGACTGGAGCTTCGCCGCTAAGGTCGCTGCTTACAGAAAGGTGGAATAGGCCGTAGGTTTCTTTTGTGCCTTTCAATCACCAGGGGCAGATGGCATTTATCCAGCGCTTTTACGAAAAGGCATGGATTTGGTCGTCCCTCCCCTGACGAAATTATTTAGGGCAAGTATAGCCCTTAAACGCGTGCTATCGGCATGGAAGGATCGCAGAGTGGCCTTCATACCCAAACCTGGGAGGGAGGCTTACACTGCTGCCAAAGATTTCCGACCAATCAGCCTAACGTCCATTATTCTGAAGACGCTAGAGAAGCTGGTCGAGAGATACGTTAGGGATGAGGTGCTTCTGGCTTCCCTTCTGCATAGAGGGCAGCATACTTTCCAGGCAGGCTGCTTGGTAGAAACTGCGCTTCATGCTGTTGTAGCAAAATTGGAGCAGCAGTTGGAACGAAAGAAGTACGCTGTGGATGCTTTCTCGGATATAGAGGGTGCCTTCAGCAACGCTCCTCCAGAAGTCATCCGTCGAGAGGCTTTGAGGTGTGGCGTGCCGGACCAGATAGTACGGTGAATAGGAAGCGTGCTACACCGAGGAAGACTCCAAACCAGATGAGGTGAAGGCCTAGTAAGGGGGATAGCTCCGCGGGATTGCCTACAGGTGGGTGTCCTGTCGACCCTCCTGGGGTGCGTTGTAGTGGACGGCCTCCTTCGAAGGCTAAATAAAGAAGGGTACTATACCCAAAGATACGCGGACGACTTCGTAATCCTAGTTAGGGGGGCTTATCTGGGAATGCTGATGCTTCTAATACGGTCGGCGCTGCGCATCGTAGAGCTCCGGTGCGATAACACACGGCTCTCGGTAAATCCGGAAAAGACCAACCTGGTCATTTTCACGAGGAATTATAAAGTTCCGAAAGCTGACGCTCCTGTATTTTTTGGTGGGAAGCTGACGTTTTCAGATTCAGATAAATATCTAGGAGTCATCCTAGATAGCAAGCTGAGCTGGGCCAAGCACCTGGAGACTCAATGCAGGAAATTTGTCATGACTTTTTGGATGTGCAGGAGAGCCTTTGGGTTGACGGATTCATGCTCTGTGAGGAACCCCTACATGTTGCGATAACCGCCAGAGTGGCTCACGCGATGGGCAGCCTGACAAGAGAAAATAGATGGACTCCGGGGACTAAACACACTAGACTCCCGAGTGATATCAGCACACTGCCGATTGTACAAATGAGGCAAGATAAAATAACAAAACGCTTCAACTTTGCCAAGGCTTTCCGCATCTGTATCCCAAGTAGGGGTCTCTGGAAAGAAAATGGTAACCCGCTCCTCCAGGGGGGAATCTGGTATACGGACGGCTCCAGGGGAGAGGGAGTGTCAGAAGCAGAAACTTAAGACAGTAAGGTAGGGAAAGGGATAGAAAACGCTGCTGGCAGACAGATCACGATATGTTTGGACAGCCAAGCGACACTGAATGCAATAGGGAAACCAGACATAACATCAGAACTGGTTTGGTAATGCAAAAAGGCAATGAACCAACTTGCAGGAAGAAACACAGTGACTCTCATATGAGTCCCTGGTCACACAGGGATCAAAGGCAACGAAAAGGCGGATCAGTTGGCAAAGTTCGGCGCAGCGAGAGAATCCGTAGGACCGGAACCGGTACTGGTAATAGCGTCTTGCAGTGTCGGGAGGGTCATTGAAAACTGGATCGGAAGGCGAAATCCATCCTGGGGTATACATATAGGATGGACAGAGCCAGGGAAATCCTGAGTTTACCCAAGAAAGACATAAGGACAGTGGTACGGACCCTAACAGGGCACAATCACTTGAACTATCATATGCACAAAATAGGGTATAGCCCCACGACGGAGTGCAGGAGGTGCGGCAGGGATGACGAAATATCCCTGCATGTATTATGCCATTGCCCGGCATTAGCTGGGCTCAGGCAACAGGCCCTTGGGGCCCATTTTATGGAATCACCTGTATTAAACCTAACCTAACCTCACTTTCTCTTAAAATTAATGTCACAAAATCAAAAATCAATTCAAATTTTCCCTAGAATCCTAAGAAACAATTCAAAATTTCATTTAAAAATTTTGAAAGATCTACATCTTGTTTAAAATATTTCATGTCATTTGAAATTTTCCCAGAAATGGTATTGCCGGCATTGACCTTTTGTTTCCTGGTATATTTAAAAAAATTTATGAATAATTCATTATTAGATAAATGCGTAAATCCTAATTTAATATGGTCAGGAATTAAATTAATAGAATCCCCTTGTCATTTTTCCTTATAAAAATAAAGGTTTGCAATTAAAATCCCTGATTCGGAAATTTCGATTTAAAAAATTCTGAAAAATTCGAACGAACAAACAAAAACAGCCACTTGAAGCCATTTGTACCCAGTATGCAACTAATCAGGTACTCAAAAACAAAGAGTTTCGGAAAGGTTATTGTTCTCAATTTTCATATAGGAATAATAAACAGACGCAACAAAATTAACTAGAAATGTGACGTAACGATAACTACATTAGTTTGAAGAGTAACTTACCCATTATTGTGGTTCACATGCACTACTCTATAATCGTGTGTGACGCGGCGAGTGGGGCCTACTGGAATTTCCTCGATTTCATCTGGGGTCAGTGGGGTAATCGTGCTGCTTTCTATGTTTATTTTTGCCCGTCCTTTACGTTTTATATGAGGATTATATTTATATATTCCAGCAAGTGTATTATCACTTTTCATTATTGCAAAGACTTCGCCATCATATGTTGATAATACAATTTGTTCTTCGGGTGGCACGGGCAAATAGACACTAGGTCTTCCGAGTACTTTAATTCTTTCATTCGTAGGAAAAGTGTATCTTCGAAGTTCAAAAACCCGGTTTGGATTTTTATTGGAATTAAGACGAATAAATTGAAGTTGGTCAAGTTCAAATCCATTTCCATCAGAAGAAGGGAGCCTGGTAGGTGGAGCAATGTAGCTGGCAGGAGGAGACCGAGATCTTGCACATTGAGAAGGTTCGGCGGGAGAAGAAAACCTGAGCGGAGGATGAGGTATGGCAGGAGGTAGAGAACTGGCAGGAGCATTTTGCCTTTCAGAAGGAGATGGGCCGCCACGGGAAACACCATAAATAGGGGCACCGTTAGGCAAACAATCAAACTGTGAACTCAATTCTGCAAGAAGAAACAGACGATAACTACTATAACTACTTTCAAAAAAACAGTCATGGTGTGAACTATTTATTCATTATTCACGCTTGGGGTTCTCTTTCATAATTTGTTGCAATAATCAGTGGGGATTTTGTTTTTTATTTTGTTCATCAAGTTCAAAAATAAAATGCTTTTAAACTTTGCAGTTTTTCTTGAACATCCTTAATTTTCCTGGATATAAAAAACTGAGCTTTCCTTTGGGATGAAAATAAAACAGAAAAATGTTCTTCATTCTATTTAACGTTTACAAAATTTTCAAACTGTCAATGAAACATTTCTTTATGCCTGAGAATTCCATTTTCTAATTATAAATACAAAATAGAAACCTACTGTTTTTCTTGCTAAGGCAATTCAAATTTAACATATTTTTTAAGCAGGCAATTTAGATTTCGTAACATTAGAAAATTTCTAGACATTCGAAATTTTATAATTTCTGAATTATTAATTATACACGTAAGTTTCTCAAATGTGAATAAAATATATTTGAAGATTAAAATTTTATGAGTTCACATATAAAAGTATTTGATTAACATTATTTGAAAAACAAACGTCTATCAGACAAGACTTATCTTGTACGGATCAGCAAATAAGAAGTCGTAAAAATTCGTGGAGAATCGAGATTTACAGATACGCAAAAAACTTGTCGATTTCTCAAAAGACACAATTTTATAGTGATATCCTAAATTCCGAAAGAAGAAATTCATGCAAGTCTCGCACTGATGAGATATAATAGAATTTGAGCGAAAACATATTAGTAGCAAGGTATAAGATTTATTTTCGGAAAGTTTAAGAACGTTTCTAAGAATATAAATACAGTATAGTTTTATATTCACCAATGGAACTAAGTATCACCATCAAGATAAAGACAACAGCATAAACGATCCTCATGTTTCGCAATTAGAGGCAGAACTGATTTATACATTGATAAAGAATTCACTTGACAGTGTATCAAATTAATATTTCGGTATTTTGCTAGAGTTTATATATGTTATCTTAATTATTATCTCAACAATTATAGGCGTCAAACTTGCTCTGCTGAGATGTTAATGTTTATATTTCATTTATCAGTGCCAGGAAAGAATTTTATTTTACTCAAGTGACGCAACTTTGGAAGTAATAATGAGATTTTCACGGAAGGTGCTACAATAAAAATATGAATGTCAAACAGACATTCGACCATAGATTTGATTCTTAGCCCTGTATTATAATTATTACCTTTATTTTTCTCAATCTTATCGCTAGAGTGATAACATTCAAATGAATAGCTGGAAGCTATATTAATTCTCAAAAGTATTATTTCAGTTCTAGAAAATGTAATTAATTACATTTTTCCCAGGCCACAGTGGCTGAGGAATTTATTTTCGCAGACAAATTGAGCTGCTATCCGCAATTCTTATCTATTATTTCCGAGTCTTGGTACGAAATTTCCTATCCTAAAAATTCTCGTTCAGCTGCAAAAATAACAAAGCTACCTGAAATATATTCAGATATATTTGTAATTGGACTTCTCGTCACACGTTTATTGAATATTATGAAATTCGTAACTAACGATAAGTATAAGTATTGTTTCTGAACGAAATAATTGTAAGGACAAACAGAGGATATGTCGAAACCGATTGGTATCAAAAACGAGTAGTATGAGGAATCTCATTAAATTCCCTTCAACCATTTCACGTTGCACACAAAAGTGGTATTGTTTTCTCCTTAGTTGACAGAGCAATTAAATTATCTGAACCTGGATTTCACATGAAAAATATAGGTTCAATTTACGAAGCCTTGATTGATAATAATTACCCTTATGAATTGGTAAAAAACAATATTCAAAGAAGACCTTAACTCATAGGGAACGTAAATTTACAACCAAGGTTAACTAACGAGAAAGGAATTGATTCTTCTAGAGTTATTGTTTTACCATATTACAACGATCTTTGCCTACCTGTACTTACAATCTGCGAACAATTGAATATTGCAATCATCTTTTCTATTAAAATAAAATCAAGAACACTTTGCTACAATCCACTACAGATAAAATTCCTAAGTTTGGAAGAACTTATCTCAGCTACAGTGTAAAATGTATAAATTGTAGAATATTTTATGTAAAACCATAATCTCTGAACGAAGAACTAAGAAAAAAGAGAAAGACAGCTTTATTGAAGCAGTCCACGGATTTTAATAACAAATTTTATTTTTAATGCAAAAATGTAAATGTATTTGATTTAGGAAATAATTATCACACAAGGTACATATTAGAAATATATAATATTGTCAAAAATAAAAGTACTGTGAATTTTAGATCAAACATTAAAAATTTAAACATAATATACTTCGACGTCACAGAATTATTTGTTAAACTATTCTGAAATATGACTTCACAAAGTGAAATTTTCATAAATTTCACCTTCCCATCTTGATTTATTGATCCTATTCTTGTGAATACTTCAAAATAGAATAGCTAAGATGTTAATTTATGTTCTTCCTTTGTATTTCAGTCATTATAAGGCTATGATTGACGGTGAAACGCATGGACAATTTTTCAATTTTCAATTCAAACAAAATCAAATAACTTTTGAAATTCTAATAAAGACTTATGAGTGACACGTGAAGACAAAGGTAATGTTACTGTAGTGATGGATATACAAGAATACATAGATAAGGCTAATAACATGCTTCATGAACCCGATACTTATGAGAGAATAGATTTCGATCCCTTAGAAGAATTACAAAGAGATTCCTTCAAATTAATTAATTAATGGATAATAATGAGTTTCGTAGTCCTATTGTTATAAGAAAGCATTTCACAATTGATAATACTAATATTGCTAGGTTTTATAGTCTTCATAAGATGTATAAACAACATTACCCTCTCAAACCAATCATTTCCCCTATTGATACACCTACATAATTCTTAGCCAAAATTTTGAACAGGATAATTTCTGACTCCTGACCTACTTGCAAATATTGTGTTAGAAATTCACTTCCTTCTAAAGAAAACATTAACGAAACAAAAATTCCTGATGACCATATCATGGCTTCTTTAGACGTTTTGTAACTTTTCACTAACTTTTCTTTAGACATGGTTATTAAAGGCATAGAAAATAGGTGACATCACATTAGTGAAAATACACAAATTCCGTTAGATGATTCCTGGATTCTTCCTGAGACTGTTATGCAAGGTTTTGAAACGAATGTCATAAAAAATTGGGTTTTCAACTTCCGGTATATTTTCGTTACGTAGACGACACCTTTCTTATTCTTCCTGAAAATAAAATTAATTTCGCAGGATAATAACTTAATTATTACGAATTGGTTCAGGCAAGCAACTTATTCCGAAAAACTTTTCAATTCTCCATGCAATCATAATATTTAACATAAAATAGGGATTGTTCAAAACTTTGTCGATTCCGCTATTCTGCTATCTGATAATATATGCCACTCAAATAACCAACAGATTGTTCATTCCTTGCAGTAATTTAATTCGTTTATCTGCAGGAAAAGTATATCTTTGAAGTTCAAAACGCCGATTGAGAATCTTATGGGGAATAAGTAAAAAGAATTGAAGTTGATCGAGTTCGTATCCATTTCCGTCAGAAGAAGTTATCCTGGTGGGTGGAGCTATATAGCTGGCAGGAGAAGACCGGGATCTTGCAGGTTGAGTTATAAGATATTTTGTAGACTAGTGCATCCAAGGAAGGGAATTTTCGCTTTTGCTCAATTAACATAGTGAACTGGATATTAGGGTGTAATTGATCGATGGAATCGATAAAGATGTTGGCTATTATAGGTTGAGATGGTTCAACTCGTCACCGCGCCAGCTCATAGAAGAAAATAAATATAACTCAGCTGACTAGGGAAACATTGACAAATTCGCGCCATCAGCTGTGTGCGATAAGAAGAAAAGAGACAGCGATAAGGAAAATAAGGATAGGAACACGAAATGCTCGTCAACAAATATATATCAGCCGACAAGCGGGAAACTCGATAAACGCGTGTGCAACCAGACCCCCAGGAGTAGGGAGACAAGCGGGACCAAGCATACAGGGGACCATTCGATCGATACGGCGCGAATGAACGACACTTACAATTGAACCGGGTTGGAGAACGGAGTTCTCTGAAATCCTGCCAGACTAGCTGGAAACAGATACTCAACGAATATATCCAGGAGATACATCCAGGTTTTTAAATAAAATTATGCTCATCGTTCTTTATTAGTTCTGCTCACCATTTTTAATAAATTCTGGCTTACCCGATCTCACGACGTGGGGAGGTTTTCTTGTAACCTGCCGGAGCAAAAGATTTTCTATCAACCAGGATCAGACCTGGAAATTGAAAATCGACGCTCCTAAAAGGCGGGAAATAAGTGAACCGTCCTCCCATTGTGGAGTCGGGTACTTTCTAAATTCTCCAATTTTGTCAACAAAATTGATTACTGACATGTCATGGTGGACTTCTTAACCAGGCTAAGTCCTGGAAATTAGACCGCCTGACATTCAAGTGTCGAACTTTGACGAGACAAAATTGAAATGATCTGAACCATAAGCCAGAATTTGTTTAGAATTTTTCTTTCAAAAATCTCAATTAGTTTCCTGGTGATTTGCAACCAAGTGATAAGTCAAGAATAAAATAAAGGACTAGGAGAATCAAGTGAATTTTAAGTCCCACATTGCACAAAGCTGGGCTTAAATGAAGCTTTATTCAAAAACAAGTGACTGAGAACTGAACGATTGTTTTTGTCATTTAAAAGCTCCTGGATATGGATAGGAAAATAAAATAAGAATGCTTAGAATTTAAGAAAGTGTAGGGAAAAATTAGGGTTCTAAAATCAAAAGTCGGAACATCTAGCGAAATAGCGTTCGCAACCCCTATTCGCGCTCGAGTGAGCCAACCATTTCTACGAATTTTTAATTGACTATTGGTTAATTCATGGATTAAAATATGGACATCAACGGGATCGCGATAAATCACATTGAATCCTTGGCATTTGTTGAACCAAGATCTTCTGAAAACTTCATGTCAAGTGAATTCTTAGCTGCCAACTACTTCCGCTTCCAAAACTTGCGTATCCTAAAAGGTATCGTTACGAACACTGATCCAAACGGTAACCTTGTCCTAATTCCCAGGGTTTCATTAAGGGTAATTTTTCAAAATAGGGGGGTAGGAGCTACTTTTAATGTCCTCCCAACGCTCAATCCAGTCTTTGTTATTGGACGCGAGCTGTTGAATAGGCTCCATTGGAAGCAATTTAAACTACCGCTTTCATGAACCCAAAATTATTCATGAAAGATGTTTAATTTGCGACAAATCTATTAAAGATAAAATCAAAAAATAATCTCTTTTTGAGACGATTTCAATTTCAGGGTGCAAGGGTAGAATTTTATATGGAAGAGTTTGCAGTTAAGGATAAAATCACGTAATCGAGTTAATGAAATACATTTTCCGTACGATCCATGCCAACCATAAACTGACCAAGGTTACAAGGTGAGATTGAAAATCCCATTGCTGTTCCTGAGGATTGTTCATAGAATCGGTTATTGGATGAAAAGTGGGCATTATTGAGACAGTGTTCTGTCAAACGTATAAGATTGCAGGGGTAGTTTGCAAAAAGAGTGATAGTTTCCTGTGAAAGAATTCAGTTCTTTGGTGATAAATCGTGCTAGGTAGTAAGTTGGTGAGCTTTTTGCGCCGATGACCAAGCTAAGTGTAGTAACTGAGCTACTAACATCTTTTGATTTCTAAAGCAGTGTAGAGTAACATCTAAATCCGAATCAACTCTACATAAAACAAGTTTCCTTCTCTTGGAAGAAAGTATGCAACAAACCAAATTTGTGATAGAGCACTGTCTCAATAATACCTTCCTCTCACTCAATAATTAATTCTACGATCAAACCTCAGGAGTAACAATGGGATCTCCTATCTCACCTGTAATAGCCAACATCTTTATGGAAAATATAGAAAATAAAATCTTTAATTAACCCAAGTTTAGACCGGAATTTCAGCGCCGTTACGTTGACGACACTTCTGTCATACAGAGGCATGGACCTACACAACTTCCGTTGAATGATTTTGAAAACGGTATCATCTTCCTAATGAATTCCACTTATTTTAAATTTTATGAATAATTTTATAGGCAGATGTTTGGCACTTTTATGAGATCACTTATATCCGACATTCTTCCTGAGATTCTTATCCAAGATCCTGATTCAAATGTCACAAAAAATTGTTTTGGGCATGTAACTCATTTCGGAAAACTTCTTAATTTTTTATCCAACCATCCTAGCCAGCACGAAATAGGGATTATTAAAAATCTTTTCGATGCCGCTATTCTGCTGTCAGATAATATTTTCCACTTATATGGCCTATAGATTGTTAAAGGATACTTATGTCATAACCATTATTCCAATGAGTTTGTACAATCACGTATACACAAAAGGCTTTCTGAGTTAAATGCAGAGAAAAAATAATCTTCTCATAACACCGCAAATGTTGATTGAATTTTTCATGTTAAACAGGAGATGATCTCCATCCCTTTCATAGCGTCAATTTCACAAAATTTCAAAATAGAATTAAATAAATTTGGAAAAAAAACTGTTTTCTGAGTTGAACTCCTGCATATGGATCCTAACTTTTATTGTTAAAGCCGAAAATAATTGTCTCCAACAAATATTTTTCTGTGGAAATGAACGTGAACTTCTTCTTTCGAAAAATACTTGAAACCACGATACATTGAGTTTTTATTGTTACTTGTAATGACAAGTTACACGCAATATCTTAAAATGACTTCGGATCACCAACGTTTTCATTTTATTTCACATTTTTTCAAATAAGTGAATGACGTGGATGATTGTGGTTTACATTCTGTACTCTAAAATTAGAAGAGATCAGGCGACGGGGAACTACTGGAGTTTCCCGTCTTTCATCTATGGTCAATGGGGTAATCGTTCCGCTTTGCATGTTCATTTTTACCCGTTTTCTGCCTCTAGCGGACGGAATGTGGGCATATATTCCAGCAAGAAAGTGACTACTCTCCAATATTGCAAGGACGTCACCAGACAATGTTGATAATACAATTTGTTCTTGCGTTGGTATTGGCACATAGTTATTCTGTCCTCGGAGTAATAAAATATGTTTATCTGCAGGAAAAGTGTATTTCCGAAGATGGAATACCAGGTTCGGATTTTTAAGGGAAGTAAGCAGCATAAACTGAAGTTGATCGAGTCCATATCCAGATCCGTCAGAAGAAGGAAGCCTGGTAGGTGGATTCATTCACCTGGAAGCAGATGGTGGCCCGCCTTGAGGAACACCAGCAAAAGGAGCGTCATTGAATAAGCACAAATGTTAAATATCTTAAGTAAAGAACAGATAGAAATTTTATTGAATTTCAAGAAAAATTTGAGTAGGAAAGATATTTAGGACCTTTTAAAAATTGGACAAAATAATACAATAATTTTTCTTAAAGCTACATAATATATCAAAATAAAAAATCAATTCAAATTTTCCCTGAAATCCTAAGAAATGATTCAGAATTTTATTGCAAAATTTTGAAAATCTACATCTTGGTTAAAATATTTTGGAATATTTTGAAATTGTCGAAATTGTGGTGAGCCCACACTTGTAGTTATTTACTACAAGAAACTATCCACCTAGAAACACTACCCGAATCGGGTAGTGTCACGTCTACCCCGAAAGGGAAATGGCTTAATGGTATACATACATATCTTCTAATCTTCTCAAAACTTCTAAAACTTTGAAATATTCATTGGAATATTGAAAGTTTTTATAATATTTTCTTGAAATCCTGCAACAATTTCAAAAATTGTGTTGAAATCTTTCAGATTCTTTTTCAACATATTTAGAAATCTTCAAAGCATGAAATTAATGTTCCAAATTGGAAACAAGCAGAAAAACTATCGCATTTGAAATTTTCCCAGAAATTGCTTTGCTGGCACTGGAAATTTTTTGTTACAGGCATATTCAAAGAAATCTAATCATATTGATAATACAATTTGTTCTTCGGTTGGCACAGGCGAATAAACCTGTAGTCCTTCGAGTACTTTAATTTTTTTATCCGCAGCAAAAGTGTATCTTCGAAGTTCGAAAACCCGGTTCGGATTCCTATTCAAGATTAGCCGAATGAATTGAAGTTTGTCAAGTTCAAATCCATTTTTCTTCTCTTGAAAGAAGAAATGCAACATACCAAATTTGTGGTAGAGCACTGTCTCAGTTGTACCTACTTCTCACTCAATAACCAATTCTACGAACAAAACGCAGGTGTAACAATGGGATCTCCTATCTCACCTGTGATAGCCAGCATCTTTATGGAAAATATAGAAACTAAAATCTGTAACTAATCCAAGCTTAAAACGGAATTTTGGTGCCGTGACGTTGACGACACTTCCGTCATCCGGAAGCATGGGCTAGATAAACTACACAAGTTTGTCGATTTCATGAATGAATTACACCCTAATATTCAGTTCGTCATGAGAATTGAACAAAACGGAAAATTTGCTTTTCGGACGTACTGGCTTACAAAAGATTTGATAACACATGAGGACGTGAATTTTACAGAAAACCCACCCGCACAAATAGATACCTACATGTCTCCTCCCACCACCATCTATCTCAAAAGCAATCGGTCATCATCTCTCATGTATACGGAGCTGTATCCACGACAGATAAAGATAATTTAAAAGGGCAACTACAAAATGTTAAACAAATCCTAATACAAAACAATTACACAATAAAAACAACGCAATACAACCTACTGAAGAAAGGGAGAGAAAAACGGCCACAATCCTACCCTACATTCAAGGAATCACGGAACAAATGAAAATAATTCTCAAAAAACACAACAACCAAACTATATTTGAATCCCCTGCGGAAATAGGACAACTTCTTAACAATGCTAAAGATAAGAAGGCTAGTCTCAGTGTTCCAGAAGTACATAAAATCCCTTGTTCTTGTGGCAAAGTCTATATTGGAGAAACCGGGAGAGAGGCGAGCCAACGTGGAAAGGAACATGAGAGTAAGGTCAGGCTGAAACATTTCACGCAATCAGCACTAGCTGAGAATTCTATCAAAACAGGACATAGGATTTTACTTGAAGAAACAACAATGCAATACCCATACGATTTGGCTTTCCGTTCTCGAGAGCTTTTTAAAAAAGACTTAATTGGCCAATCAAGTTCGAGCAGTCCCCACCATGGGGCGCTATGGCCAATCACAGGCATCGTAGGGAGTATATATAAGAACATCATAACCTGAAATTTCAGTTTCAGGTCAGCCCTGAAGAAGTGAACTGCAATGTTCATGAAGCGTCGCCAAGATTCGTATTTTTGCACACAATTGAGATATCTGAAGTCACTTGAATTCACTTGAATTCACCTGAAGTCACTTGAAATCACTTAAATTCATTTAAGGTCACCCGTATACCACGTGGACAGTTTTTTTGTGGGGGGAGGGGGTTATGGCAAAAGTCCACGATTGTCTACGAGGGGGGCCGAAGGGTTCGTTCCAAAGTTCACGTGGACTAAGGTGGTCAAAAGATTTTTTTTTTTATTTTCGTGCATCGTCCGCAAATTTGTTCAAATCCGAAAAAATGAATGCGTTTTAAAAAATTATATTCATAGGTTTTCCAAGCCCCGTATAGTTTAACACGCATTTTTCTTAAGAAAGCAATACCTTTTTATATATTTTATTCAGAATCGTCCGTATTAGGTGTAATGAGTTAACCTTGAAAAGTTTTCTACAGAATTAGCTATAGAATCCGAATAAAAAATTACTTTTTGATATTCACCCACATAATTCTGTTTTATAGGATCCCACATAAACCTCATAAGTGAAAAATTTGGCATTGCAAGTTCCTGGCGATAGGTACAATTTTTTGTTTCGTTTTTTTTGGTTAAAACTATTTCTAATACGTGAAGTATTACTTTATCGTGATAATTTAATGTTTCAACAAATTGTTTAAACAATTCATTATAGTCTATACTCATTTTATCTTAGAATGGAGTTAAAAAGTCGCGGTTTTATCTGCATTTTTCAACTGATTCTCAACTTTCCAGTTAGAGCAAGGGCATAATCAATTGAATTTAATAGAAATAATTGTAATATAGTAGGGTAATAATTAAATCAAGTTAACAAACCTGATTGTTTGAACAATTTCTTATTATTTTCAATGATATTCTCTTTGAATCTCTTCTTCTACTTTTCAGTTAGAGTATGGTGAGAGTGATTGAAATTTAACATAAAAATGTACATTCATAATATGATCCATCTGAAAAATTTGAAGAATATTTGAAATACCAGTTTCATTTCAGAAAAATACATGCACAAAAAGAAATATTGTTTGGAAAATTATTCTCCCTATTGTTTATTTGTTATTTGTTCATAACTGAAAAGCCAAAGCAAATTTGAAGATTTGAGAAAAAGCCGCTAATTTCTATTAATTATCTAAAAGAAGACAGTATTAAACAATAATAAATGCTTTAAACAATTATGTTTGTTCACTAGCTTTATACGTCATCTCACTCTCATCATAAAATTTGGAAAAACCGCGACTTTCTAACTGTATTCTAAGAGCAAATTGCCAAGAAGCAATAATAATTTATTGAAACAATGCATGTAAACATCGACTTATCAGTTACAAGTAGTATTTCGTGTATTAGGAAGAATTTGTTAAAAAAAAACCGAAAAAAATCATAAGTAGCGCCAGAAACTCGCGTAACCCAATTTTTCACTTATGGGCTGTCTTTGGGACCCAGTAAAACCAACATATGGGGATGATATTCAAAAACTAATTATACATTTGTATGATACAGCTAATTGTAAAAAGCAATGTCGAGTTTCAAATTGATTCATCTAATATTGACGATTCTGAATAAAATTTACAAAAACGTATTTTTTGCTTCTGGGAAATATGTGTTAAACTTTATGGGGCTGGCGGAAACTCCGAATATCATTTTTTATTGCAGGTCAGAAACAAATATATTTTTCATGGATAATGTTATGAAAAATTAGCATGAAAGAGATTCACAATCAAAAACCAGACATCAAACTACCTCACTTTTTGCAGAATGTAATAATCTAAACAGATTGGTTCAGAAGCACTCACAAATCTAAATATCATTTTTTTTAAACGCATTCATTTTTGTATGCATTCAAACAAATTTAGGGACGATATGCATGAAAATTAAAAAAAAAAAAACAATTTTCAAATGCAATTTTGGACCACCCTAACCTGGAGTCGCGTCTTCCTGAGTCTGCGGATTTCTTTTTAGAAACACATAAAAAACTAAAAAAATCTTCACTAATTTTTGTTGGGACTTCTTACTCTGTATCATGAAGCTTATGTTTTTAAGAAAAACTGAATTCTCATACAATTCACCGCTCCTTTTGGTTTCATAGCTTTTGAGTACCAAGAATATACACCTAATTTTATAAAATATGAAATAAGTCCAGGTGGACAAAGGATCTAGGTGAAGAGGCTTTGTCAAAATTCCACGCTTGTCCACGAGGGGTAGGGCGGGGTTGAAGATGTAGCCAAGAATTGTCCATGAGGTATATGGACGGCCACTTGAAAGTCACTGAAATCTCCTGAAATGTCAGAAGTCATTTAAATTCACTTGAAGTTACTTGAATGCCCCTGAAGTCACTTGGAATCTCCTAAAGTCAGTGCAATCTTCTGAAGCCAGTGAAATATCCTGATCTTACTATTTTTCACAATTCTTATATATCTTCATATAACACTTATGAAAAGATAGATGTCGATCCCTTAAAAAAATTAAGAAGAGACACAATAAAATGAATGAATGAATAGAGAATTAATGAGTTGCTTAAGCCTATTGTGAGAAGAAAGCATCTCATGACTGATGATACTAATATTGCTAAGTTTTGTTGACTTCATAAGATCCATGAACAACATTAGCCTCTCAGACCAATTATTTCCTCTATCAATACATCTACATATTGTGACGTGGTATTCTATACCACGCACAGATAGATTACTTCATCACACCCAATCAACTTAAATTTAACTTGAAAATAATTAATAAATCATACCTGATCGAGCACAGAATCCGTTCATGAATTTTAATAGGTCGAGCGCTGCGAGAGGGATGGCCTGTTGCCAATAAACAAACCCTTCGAGGCCTAGGATTTGTAATTTCCCGCCGCTCCAAACAGTCACCGGACTGGAGGGGGGATACTTTTAATATTTTTAGAAGAAGATACTCACTGATGCCTTCGAACTTTTACTTTTTTTTACTAGACACTAAGGGCCGGTGTGCCCGGCCACGACTCTACACCACCCACACCACTATTCAATCACGACACGAGTGGATTCAGACAGGACGGCACATGGGAGGAGTCTACCTCCCTCCACTTCCGAACCACTGGCACTCGGACAGTTGGCGCGCTTATTTGAAAAAACAGTTACTTGTTTTATGAAAAGGTTACTTTTGGTTACATTTTTTGCCCGAAAATAACTAAATGAATTAAATCATTGATCGTATTATTTAAAAAATTGTGAGAAATGTAAAAATTCAAATTTTTCCAGTAAATTTGGCACTTTAGAGCCATGAAAATTAAGGAATAACAATGAAATAATGAAATTCAAGAATTTTAAATCAGAATAAAATCAAATTCAAAATCCCATTTAACGTCCAACAATCAATTCAATATATAGAATTCCTGAAAAAACGACAAGAATTCAACGATTAAATTTGGACAAACACCACAAAATGCTCCTATTGCAATTACAAAAAAAAAAACAAAATAAAAAAAAAAAATTTCTTTCTTTTGACAAAAATAAAAAAGAGGAAAGAAAAATGAGAAGGCAACCAACCACATCCCCTTCCTTCTCTTTTTTATTTCTTTCGTCTTTTTTATTTTTATTATTATCAAATCACAATTAAAAAGCATGCAAGTTACATTACCAACGTTTCGGTGCTCACACAGCACCCTTATCAAGGCAAGGAAAAGAATACAGGTGACAGGTGGGAGCGGCGACTAAGCGACGACGTTATCCCTTCGGTACCTGAGATCTGAATGTGGGTCAATAGGACAATCCGTCACAACAATCAAGAAATAAGAGAAAGTCAAGACTCATGAAAACTAAATGTAATTAATCAAATTTGAATAACTTTTGTTTAATCTATCTAAATCAGTTTTTAAATTTATAGATGACCTATTTTGTTTTTTAATATAAAGCATTTCCATGAATTCTCTCTTTCTCTCATTACTCTCACTATGTAAAATTTCAACATTATCCCAGTCAAATTCATGGTCAACATCAACAAACCCTCTTGTATGTCTAGCGAGAACACTCTTATAACAACGTCCTAAACGGACATCACTTTTGTGCTCCTCCACCCTGGTATTAAGAAGTCTTCCAGTTTGTCCCACGTAAGTCATCTTGCAGATCTTGCAAGTGATCTTGTAAACCACGCCACTCTTTTCAAATTTATCTAAAGGATCTTTACCAAAAGTTATTACTGAATCCATTTTAAATGGTATACGGAAAATAGTATGAATATTAAATTTTTTCAACATGATTTGAATGGTTTCAGAAATTTGACCAAAAAAAGGAAGAACAAATGTATTAAAAGAACTATATTCTCTCAATTCCTTCTGATTATCTGTAGCCGAGATGTTACTTTGTTTGTTTTTGATTTGTTGAATTCTAATTGTGATATGTTGCTCAACCAACTTTTCTGGGTAGTGATTCAGAAAAAGGATATTCCTAACAATATTTAAATTCTCTTTGTGAAATGAAATGTGGGACAAACCTAGAGCCCTGTCGACTAAGTTTTTGATCACTGCAATTTTGTTTTGAAAAGGATGAGCCGAAAAAAAATTTAAAATTCTACCTGAATATGTACTTTTTCTGTACCAATTGGTAATAATATTACCATCCTGAGCTTTAATTACCTCTACGTCCAAAAAACTGATTGTACCATTTTTCTCTATTTCGTGGGTAAACTGAAGTTTTGGATGAAAACCATTAAAAGCATCAAAAACCACCTGTAACTTTGCTAGTGGAACACACAACAAAGTGTCATCAACATACCGATAGTAAAAGGGCAAAACAAAATCCAGCTTCTTGAAAGCAAAGGCTTCCAAATCCTCCATAACCATTTCTGCCAAAATCGGAGAAATGACTGAACCTATGGGAGTACCAAACTTTTGCCTATAAAAAGATCCATTAAATTTAAAAAAAGTTGAATTCATAATGAAAACTATCCCTTCAATAAAATCCTTTTGACTTAACCGAGTACGTGTCTTTATATTGTCCCATATATTCAAAATTGCCCGTTTAACCAATTCAAGGGGTATATTTGGAAACATTGCGACAACATCCAAAGAAATCATCACATGGTCATCAGGGACAGTTTTTTGAATAATATTTAAATAAAAAAGAGAAGGAAGGGGATGTGGTTGGTTGCCTTCTCATTTTTCTTTCCTCTTTTTTATTTTTATCCAAAGAAACAAATTTTTTTTTTATTTTGTTTTTTTAGGAATTGCAATAGGAGCATTTTGTGGTGTTTGTCCAAATTTAATCGTTGAATTCTTGTCGTTTTTTCAGGAATTCTATATATTGAATGAAATAATGATTAGTTCATATGTAAAATGTATAAAAAGGGCTATCAATTGAATTATTATAATTTTTTATACAAATTTCAATTTAGCTAAAATTGCTGGTTTTTAACTGAAAATTTGAACCTTTTTTTGTTGAAATATCGGACTATGTATTACATTTTTCAAGGAGGATTTATCTTCTTTGGTTGAAATTCTGTTAAAAGTTGAAGAATTTGTATTTTTTGGTTCATTTGAAATGAGCAATTATAAATCAAATATTAAAATGTAAACAATTTGAAACTGTATTATTTGAAATAGAAAGCCTTGAATCATTATTGTTTCAGGGTGTTGAATTTAAACTTTGAACGGTACAATTTTGATTTTGAAATTTTGAAAAGATCCAATCTTAATTTAAAACTGAAAAAGAGTACGAAAAATGGAAAACTAAATTTACATTTTAATACAGAATGCAAATGTTTGAAAATTCCGAACACAAAATTGATAAGCTTTTTAAGCATTTTGAAAGGTTTTGAATGAATAAAAAAATTCGTATCAAAATTATTGTAGAAAAACTAACATCATATTTTTTTAGGTAATTTTAAAAGAATATTCAATGGAATTTTCAGAAAAAAGCCTTGATTATAACTAAATTTTGTGGCAAGAAATGAAGACTATAGAAGTTGTAATGGTTCAAAAATCATTTATTGAATTCCTTATTTTGCGACGTTACAATTACAATTTTGCGATTACAATTTAGCGAATCGTGCCTGAAAATTCTTAAAATCATGACTTATTTTTCTCGTACACATGCTCCAATTGAGTGTGGATATTCACCGTTGCTGTATCGCCAAGTAGTAACATATTTTCAATAGATTTTTTTTCGAGGTTTGTTGGTTTGCAAATCCTCTTTGTTACCGTTTTCCTGCGCTTCACTGTTGAGTGAAATCTTTGAGGTTCTATCTTCCTTTTTTCTAAATTTTGATGTGCTCCAGGAAGTTGAATTTCATTGGATTTTACTTTCTTCTTTCTGGAATTTGTTCGCACTTCCTCGACAAGACGTTCTACTGTCCTGATGAGATTTGAGTAGATCTCACGATCATCAGCTTCTTTTGCATAACCCATCACTGTGTTCCAGAGAGTGTTTAATTTTATTTCACTATCGACAGTTTCGGAAAGAAGATTTCTTTGCGATGTGGAAGAAACTGCTACTTCTTTTTCCGTGTGGTCATCAAATTTGGCTACAGCCTGTTCAGACTCACCACTTAAAACCGGCATCTGTGGCTTGGAAATCGAATGCATGCGTGGATATGTTTGCAAAAATTTCCCCGAATCTGATAATCTAAATACGTGCAAGAATATTTTTTTACGCAAATATTACACGCTGGACATGTGAGGGCAGCCTTGACATTATAAATAATAAAAATAATTCGACATATTGGGCTGTAACCGTCTTAAGCCTGAGACATCCATTATCATTTTGATTCGTCATTATAATATTTTGATGGCTGCCAAGCTTGTTATGTATCTGTAAATCTCAACTGTCTCCACAATTTTCCACAACTTTTTATTTGATTTCGGAATAAGGAATTTCATCTCCAGTTCTTAAGAAAAAATCAGTCAAGAATTGCCAGAAATAGCTAAGTTTGTTCGAGAAATAGGTACATTCCTACATCAGCGTGACGCGGAAAATATATTTAGATATACTTTCCAAATTTGAAATATTATTTTTGAAAATAAATGCAGCTTCTATGTATTCATTTAAATTTTATCACTTTAGAGATAAGAATTGAAAAATTAAGCCGATAATAATACTCCCCAAGTAGCTTGTATGAAGGGAAGTAAATTTCTTTTCTTGGACTGATTTATGAATAATAAACATAAATACATCAGAAAGGGGAGCTAGAAGCTATGATATTCATAAAACACATGAGATTGCAATGAAAATACCAGATATATACTCTGAAAAAACATTCGTCATCAACGTACGAATCAGTTTTACATCTGATTGCAAAAAATGAGGATCCTTTATACTGTGGTCTCCATTCTGACGGTGATTCTTAGTTCCATTGGTGAATATATAATACATAATGTAGCATATAATAGTGAATATAATATATCTATGATTTTAAAAACGTTTTCAAACATTGTGGGAAGTTTTCTATCAATTTGTACCCTTTGAATAATTGTTTACTGTTCTATCAACAGTTTCTAACTGAAACTCAATCAATTCTTATTAGCACAAGATTAGTCTCGAATCCTATGCTTCGAAATGCCAGAAATTTCTATCAAACTCCACTCGTGCAGAAATCTCATAATTTCCTAACAATAGCTTTTCATTGCAATTTTATCGAATCTTATCGCCACCAGGATGTATCATTAATATTTTCTGTGAACGTCCTGAAAGTATATCAAATTGCGCAATTCCTATCTACAGTTGAAAAGCGAAAGCATCAACACAAACTAATTCCATTCTATTAATAAGAACGTCTATTTCTTCTCGCAGAACTAGGTTCACAGTTTGAATGTTTGCCTAATGGCGCTTCAATTCCTGGTGTTCCTCGTAGCGGTCCATCTTCTTTTTCTGTCCTACAAGAATCTCCTACCAGGTCTCTTTCTCCTGCGAGACCTCAGTCTCCGCTCAGGTCTTCTCCTGCCGTGCCTTTTCAACGTGCAAGGCCCAGCTCTTCTGTTACCAGGTGCATAGCCCCACCTACCAGGCTTCCTTCTTCTGACGGACTCGGATATGGACTCGACCAACTTCCATTTATTCGTCTAACTCCAGCTAAAAATCCACAGCGGCAGTTCGAATTGCGAAGATACACTTTCCCTACGGACAAATCAATCAAAGCAATTGCAAGACGCAATGTCTATTCTCCCGTGCCACCGCAAGAACAAATTGTATTATCAACATTCGATGGTGACGTCTTTGCAATATTGACGAGTAATAATACACTTGCTGGAATATATAAACGTGATTCTCGCACCAAATCTAGAGATCGATCGAAAATAAATATTGAGAGCAACAGGATTACTCCATTGACATCAGATGAAATTGAGGAAGTTCCAGTAGGCCACCTCCGCCCAATCCCATGTCATTTCAAAGTAGAGCATATAAACCATAGATATGGGTAAGGTAATTTTTATAAGATACTCTTCATCCTCACGTTTTCTCTCAACTTCATTTTCAGTACTCTTTTATGATAATGTCACTACAGTCACTTTTTAAAATGAATTATCATTTGTGTGCTTCTCTTGCGACATTACAACTGTTTTGTTCTATTCACTTGAATTATCCTTCAATTAATTTATATTTTGCATACCTTATTCTCCGGTTAGATCTCCTGCTTCTGCCGATCCTGGTCTCCCTGCCACACCCAGGTCTCACCCTGCAATTCCACTTTCTCACATACTTGGATATGGACTTGATCAACTTCAATTTGTTCGGCTTCGTTACAGAAAAAATCCGCACCGACTTTTCAAACTTCAAAGATACCCTTTTCCTGCGGATAAACCAGTAAGGATACTTGCAGGACGGCATCGCTATAGGCTCATTCCATACCAAGAACAAATTGTTTTGTCATCATTCGATGGTGACGTCTTTGCAATATTGGAGAGAAGTGATGTTCTTGCTGGAATATATGCATACAGTCCTCGCACAAAACATAATGCACGGGCAAAAATAAACATTAGAAGCGGTACCATAACTACCTTGAGCCCAGATGAAATTAGGGAAACTCCGGTAGGTCAAAATCACCCAATCAATGTTCATTATTCAGTAGAGCTTGACAACCAAAATCCTCCACACCATTAAGGAAATGTAAAATTAAAATATGAAATTGTTTATAATCCGAATTTATTTGCTCACGCAAATAAAAAATCTCACTGCGGAGAAAATATTGCTATATTTTCCCGCTCATATGTATAAAATAAAGACAATAATGTAGAATAGACCCTCCATTTTTCTTCATTTGAACGGCGAGAACCGTTCACAAATTTATTTTTTTACTCACAATTCTGACATCACATAAGCATTTTCAGTTGTCATTCCAAATTCCAAGACCCAAAACTTGATGATGGCGAACCTATATTTTGCGAAATACGTCGTGAAATGAAGAAAAACCGTAAGAAAATTGAGATGACCTGTGTATGTGAGAACCATAAGACTGTATTGGTAAATGTGTTTGCACAAGAAAATTCGTTGCAGTGCGCTGGAGAAGTCTCACGGACGTGCCGTCTGCGCACGAACTCATAACGCCAACCAATCCCGTGCAACCTGCCGTGCTGCTACGGTCCATGGAAGCACTTACCCAAGTGCTTTGCGAACTAGTGTTCGTAGCGACGTACTTGTGTGCGTCACCGCTCGGACTGCAGCAGCACGACAGGTTGCACGCGATTGGTTGGCGTTATGAGTTCGTGCGCGGATGGCACGTGCGTAAAACTCCTCCAGCGCATTTCAATGGATGTTCTCGTGCGAACACCTTTACCAATCCAGTCCTGTGGTCCTCACATACACAGGACATCTCAATTTTCTTACGGTTTTTCTCCATTTCGCCACGTATTTCGCAAAATCTAGGTTTGCCATCATCATGTTTTGGGTCTTCGAATCTGGAATGACATCTAAAAATGCTTCTGTGGGGTCAGGATTGTGAGTAGAAAAACAAATTTGCGAACGGTTCTCGCCGTTCAAATTCTGTCTTCCGCTATCCGCAGATTTCTCTCTTTCGAAAAATTCATAATTTCCGCGAAAATAATTATTGCGTCAGCTAAGGGCTTCATTCCTATCAATTTTTTTGATCTGAAAATTTCGCAAAACCCCAGATATTTGACCAGTTTTCTTCTTTTCGCTCTGAAATACTTGGGGAAAATTATATATGGAGTCAGTGCCGTGCCTATGAAAAGATTCCAAGTCGAAGTTAACCAACACCCTTAATTAATCATTCATTTTTTCTGTAAAAAAATATTTATAAAACTAATTTATTAAATTAATTCGTTGCACCAATAGCATTCTGTTTATAATTTATTTGGTGATTGTTTGCGAAAAGGGGAGAATAATGAGGAATGAAATAATTCAAATAAGCTAATTTTATATACCGAAAAATGTGCACAAATTTTGAACCCAAAAGGACAAATTTTGAAAAAAGCAGCTGAATTACCGACCGAAAATATGAATTTATGATAATGCCTTTATTTTCATACTGAAAAGATGATTTTCTTAGAAGAGAGTACAAAATTACCATAAAAGGCGGAAAAATTTAATAAATTTTCAAAAACTTGGGGAAATTTTGAGAAATGAATTTTGGGTGATTCATGGTAAGTTACCACATTTACATATAAAATTATCGTACATGACCAAATGTTTCCATAAGTTACCAAAAATGTATAGACATGTATAATGGAAGTAGAGGTAATAATGGTTTATTTAGATGTAGTGATTTGCATGAATTTGCTTTTTGCGATTTAGGCAAAACACTGGATATATTGCAAAGCGCGTAATTATTTCAGTGAGAAAAATTCGTATTTCTTTCAGTTAGAAATTTCATAATTGATGAATATAATTGTCATGTTACAACTGGGTGGCATCGCTGGAAAATCTAATAAACGCTTACTATTATGAATGAATAATTTCCAGCCTACTTTTTCACCTTGATGTTCTCAAACTAAAAAAATCAATTAATTTTTGAGACTCGAAAGAAAACTAAATGGTGATTATTAAAAAAAAAATTCAAGCTTACAAAAATGAACAATAAGTTTTTAGCTCTTATCCCCAAAATTAAACCAATTTAGATCTATTACCAATATATCTTAATAGATTTTAGGGTAGCTCCTGGTATTTTCTCAGTTAGGAAAATTCTTTTGAATAAGAAATTTCACACTCAGTAAAATAAAAAAAAAATCAGTTAAGAATTGAAAACTGCAGCTAACTTTGCTCTCGGAAATAAATTCATGAGCCATTGTGACAAATGAAAAACTTGTTTCATTATAGTTTCTAGAATTTAATTTTTTTTAAATAAATACAAACTTCTATTCATGGACTGATATATGGAATATAAACATTGATATCTCAGCAGAACAAGGTTGACGCCTATAATTAATGGAATAGTGATTAGGATAACACATATAAACTCTAATAAAATACTAAAATATCAATTTGTTGTATTGTTATCCAAATTCTTCACTAACGAATACGTCAGTTTTTGTTCTAATCGCACAATATGAGGGTCATGTATACTGTAGTCTTCATCTTGATGGTGATACTTTGTTCTATTGGTAAGTTTAATACTATGCTATATTTATGATTTAAAAAAATATTTCAAGCTTCCCGAAAATAAAAATGTCTACATCGCAATATTCCATCTAATCTTATTCACACAGGAGACTTTCATAAAATGCTACGTATCAAAATTTTAGAAGTTTCTATCAAATAATCACACACTTGCACACAATTAGGAATGGTTTACTCCTGGACAAGTTATTCAATTTGAAATTAATTTTTTTCCTAACTATTATTATTTCTCAGAATGATTCAGTGTAATACATTTGCAAAAGGTTTTTCGGATTTCAATCATGTGAAAAAATACAAATCTTGCCGACGTTTCACGAACATTGCCGTCAAATTCTTCAGGACTAAACTGAAACTAGAGTTTCAGGTCATGTTATCATATCAATCAAGTTTGACGAATAATGAATTATTCAGAATTATTATCCATATTATGCAGAGACCTATGACATTTGATGAATATTTCCATTCTCTGAAATGGGCGGTTGGGTACTCGATATAACTACGTCTGTCCAAAAATCGGGCCTCATTACTAGGTTAGGGGTGGTTTCCTTAAATTTCTCAAGGAGTTCCGCTGAGTCCACAGCCGAATCTGCAGTATCTCTTAGATGCATTATAACTTCGGTCGGGGTTTCTTTGGAGAATATATTCTTCTCTTTGTTATCCTTACTGGACCAACGGATATCAGGTATACCTGCCTCTTTTTGGAGCAGCCTAATGACCCGATCCCTCAAAATCGGGGCGGAGCCCCGTGAACTGTGCCCCCTTTTATCTAACCAGTCCCCCAGTCCATCCTCATCCATGTCAGTAATGGATTGAGGCACCTGGAATTCCGGCTTGTCCGCGATTTCATTCGTATCAACTTATGGTAAGAAAATGCCTACCGCTATTTCATTAACAATTTGTGAAACACAACCAAAATGTTTTAGTGGTTGGATTCTTTTTCAAGGGTTACCTCGTAAATATTACTGCATCATACGACCCAAACTTAAAATTTGATCCTTGAGTGTAGGTCCCATGATAACAATCGTAACACTTAATAATATCCTATCCTTGGGTATCGATACTTTTGTATTCAGATCGGCATTCAATTCGCGATCGAACATTTCAAAGTATCGATACTTCGGCATCGATAATTTTTCTCAGTATGAGTACGTGGCATTCATGCCAATGGTCGAACGCAGAATGAATGCTACGACGCGGAGTACGATTTTTGGCGTGTAGGCCATGGGTTGCGCACCCAGACACGCAACTACACTTAGCGAAAAGCTGTGTGAAGGCGCATTCACATCAACGACCTACCGCGACGCCCCAGTTTATCTAGTGCGTTCACTCGCCTAGTCCATAGTCTGTGGCGAGTCACATTGCTAACCTGCGCCGCGGCGCGACGCAAACACTTTTCGGGCGCACCTATCCTACACAGTGCGCGCCCAATTATCATCGGCTGATATTGTTTTGACAGTTCGAAACATACAGCCAGTGTCAACTCTCTCACGTTCCAAGTTCCAGCGTGTAACCTCCTTCCTTGTGAATGTTGTGACGTGCAGCAGTATAGTTTTGTGGAGTGTAATGTTTCATGTGGATTCACGACTACCCAGTCGTGAATTCGTGAATTTGATCGTGTGGATGGTTCAGTGTAGTGGCCGGGCCGCCGGCCCTGAGTTTCTAGTAAGCAAATGTAACAGTTGGAAGACATTAGTGAATTTCTTCTTTTAAAAACAATAACAGTATCCCCCCAGTCTGGTGACGGTTTGGAGCGGCGGGAAATTACAAATCCTAGGCCTCTAAAGGTTTACAAACAATGTGGGAAGTTTTCTATCAATTTGCATCCTTTTCGTAATTGTTTATCGTTCTACCGACAGTTTCTAACTAAAGCTCAATCAGTTCTTATTAACACAAAATTAGTCTTGAATCCTATGCTTCGGAATGCCAGAAATTTCTATCAAACTCTATTCGTACAGAAATCTCATTATTTCCTAACAATAGCTTTCCATTGCAATTTTATCAAATCTTATCGCTACCAGGATGTATAATTAATATTTTTTGTGAACGGCCTAAGATTATACCAGATTGTGCTGTTCCTATCTACAGTTGAACAGCGAAAGCATCAACACAAACTAATTCCATTCTAAGAACAAGGACATATTGTATTAGCTGGGTACTTTTGTGAATTATTATTAGTAATGCAAAAACATTCGTTCTTGAAAAATGCAATCGTCTATTTCTTCTTGCAGAATTAGCTTCACAGTTTGAATGTTTGCCTAATGGCGCTGCAATTCCTGGTGTTCCTCGCGGCGGTCCATCTTCTTCTTTTGACCTACAAGACTCTCTTACCAGGTCTCTTTTTCCTGTGAGACCCCTTGCTTCGCCCAGGTCTTCTCCTGCCAAGCCTTCTCAACGCGCAAGGTCCCGGTCTCCTATCGTCAGCTATATAGATCCACCTACCAGGCTTCCTTCTTCTGACGGATATGGATATGGACTTGACCAACTTCAATTTATTCGTTCAACTCCAGCTAAAAATCCACAGCGGCAGTTCGAATTGCGAAGATACACTTTTCCTATGGATAAACCAATCAAAGTAATTGTAAGACGTAATGTCTATTGTCCTGTGCCACCGCAAGAACAAATTGTATTATCAACATTCGATGGTGACGTCTTTGCAATATTGACGAGTAATAATACACTTGCTGGAATATATAAACGTGATTCTCGCACCAAATCTAGAGAACGATCGAAAATAAATATTGAGAGCTGTAGGATTACTCCATTGACATCAGATGAAATTGAGGAAGTTCCAGTAGGCCACCTTCGCCCAATCCAATATCATTTTAAAGTAGAGCATATAAACCATAGAGATGGGTAAGGTACTTTTTATAAGATACTACTTACCGTCACCTTTTCTCTCAACTTCATTTTCAGTACTCTTTTGTTATAAAGTCACTACAGTCACTTTTTAAAATAAATTATCATTCAAGTGCTTCTCTCGCGATATTAAAACTGTTTTGTTCTATTCACTTGAATTGTCCTTCAATTAATTTCTATTCCGTATACCTTATTTTCCGGTTAGATCTCCTTCTTTTGCCGAGCCACATCCAGGTCTCATCCTGCAATTCCACTTTCTCACGTACTTGGATATGGAATTGACCAACTTCAATTTGTTCGGCTTCGTTACAGAGGAAATACGCACCGACTTTTCGAACTTCGAAAATACACTTTCCCTGCGGATAAACCAGTAAGGATACTTGCAGGACGGCGTCGCTTTGGGCCCGCTACAATCCAAGAACAAATTGTATTGTCATCATTCCATGGTGACGTCTTTGCAATATTGGAGAGAAGTGATGTTCTTGCTGGAATATGTATATAGTCATCACACTAAACATAATGCACGAGCAAAAATAAACATGGCAAGCGGTACTATTACCACCTTGAGCCCAGATGAAATTAGGGAAACTCCGGTAGGTCAAAATCACCCAATCAATGTTCATTATGTAGTAGAGCTTGACAACCAAAAGCCTCCACACCATTAAGGAAATGTAAAACTAAAATATGAAATTGTTTATATTCCGAAGTCGTTTTTAAATATTACAAGTAATTAGTATTCAGCAATGATTATAATAAAAAGTTAATGTATCATGGTTTCCAAGACTTTAATCTTTCGGCAATGCCTCTGCCAGTCTTTTAAAGGAAAAAATAAAAAAATGTTGCGTTTGATTCACTTACGCAAATAAAAAATCCCACTTTGGAGAAAATATTTCACGAAATGATTTATCACTATTGATATATATTGTTTTTATTGCTTTTAGGAGCCTTCCATTTACTCCATACTCTTTAAGAACTTCCCACAGTGTAATTCTACTTACCCCGTCAAATGCTTTTTCTAGGTCAATAAATGCACAGAAAACTTTCTTTCCTCCTCTCAAGCTTTTTTCTGTGATCTGTGTCAGACTAAATATCTTATCTGTACATGATCTTCCTGGCATAGATCCACTTTGGACTTCCCATATCTTTTCTTCTGTAATTTTCATTACCCTACGAATAAGTATTTTTGAGTATATTATACTTACTGTACTTAGTAGGCTTATAACTCTGTAATTACTGCAGTTGCTTTTATCTTCCTTTCTTTTGTATATTGGTGCGATAATCGCTTTTCTTAACTCGGCTAGGAAATTCCCCCATCGCGATACATACATTTATCAATTCGCACAGCCTGTGAGATATGTACTTGCTACCTTATTTGAGCATTTTAGCGCTATTACTGCCTATACAAGCAGCCTTACCGTTTTTCAAGTTCTTAATTATATCTCTGACCTCAGTGGTACAGACTTTTTCAATTTGGTTTTCTAATGCATTATGTTCTATGTTGCAGCTTTGTTGGCCTATATCTTCACCTCCCAATAGTTCTTTAAAAGAGTCCTTTCAAGCGTTTACTATCCCGTCTATGTCATATAGCATTTCAACTTTGCTGTTTCTCATGCTGACGAACTCTGTACTTTTACTTACCTTCAACTGTTTATATAATAGTTTCGTAATTCCTTCGAAGTAGTTTTGTATTTTGTTTCCTTCTTCTGTTCTGGTTTTCTCTTTACTCTCTTTGTCTATTCGTTTAACTTTCCTCCTTTTGTGTCTGTAATAATTTGTGAGCCTATTTCTCTCCTCGTCGCTAAGACGTGTCATTTTCAGCGTTTTATTGTGCTCTTCTTTCTTCTCTTTTTGGGCTGCCTTAATTTCATTGTTCCATCACGCATCGCCAGACTTTCTTCCTACCACCACCGTACCACACACTTAAGTCGCAGTTTAAACAATGGTATTCCGTAATAAAGCTCACGCGCCCTCTATATCTTTATTGCTTTCAAGCGGCTCTCAAATTGCCTCATCTAGGCGTTCGTTTATGTTATTCTGAAAATCTATTCGCACTTCCGGTTTGTGTAAATTGTCGACCTTGATTCGCATTTGTTTCGTTTGTTTGATTCTCTTTCTTCTCCATCCCCACCCTAAGTTTATTTTAGAGACTAAAAGGTAATGATCAGTTTTGCATTCGGCCCCCGTCATGACTCTTTTATCCGTAACTAGTTCTCCTAGTCTTCTATCTGCAATAAAGATATAAATTATGCTGCGGTTATTTCCTTTACACGAGGTGTAAGTGTGGATCATTTTATGTCGAAACCAAGTATTTGTAATAAATAGGCCACTCTTTAAGCGTCCTTAACTTCCCTCGAATCGCCAGCGAATGGTGCGTAGCACGCTATGATAAATAATCTTCTGATTCCTACCTTCATTATAGCCCATAGCAATCTGGGTGATACAAAATGATATTTGAGATGTTGTCTTGCTTTTTGATTCATAATTAAACGGACCCCTTGACTACCATGTGATTCGCTATCTACTCCTGACCATATTTCACAACCATCTTTGAGCACCCCATTTTGAATGTTTCTAATTTCGCAACCCTTTTTCTTCGTCTCAGGTACACAAAGAATATCTAGTTTCCTTGTGTGCATAGTTTTTCGTAGTTCTCTTATCTCAAGATAACTCACTCCTCTACCATTTCCAACACCCAGTCTCCATCCATCGCCCGAAACTCGACCTTTACGTTTACTGTGTGCATGCTTTTCGTCAATCAAAGTTTCAGTCCATTTCAAGGCTACTTTATTGTTTTTATTATTCATGTATATATTGTACTCCCAACTATCACCTGTATGCGCGAGATTTGTTTTGCGGGTCGAAATCATGTCCGAATTAAGCAGTCATTTGTCGTATGTTGGAGAGTCAAGTTGTCACGTCAGTCCCACCAAAACTCCTGTTACTGGGGGTGGGGGGGGGGGGGGCATGAGAAAGGAAACCGAGAGTCTCAATAGGTTGGTGATTTATGCAGAGAAGGTCAACAGCTTTCAGCAGCGTCGTATTGGATAGGAGTTCATATGTTACCATCTTCCGATTGCTGGCCTATTTCTAAAACAGGAACCAAAAACTTTTTTTGTTTTTTTTTTTTTTTTTACTTTCGAACAAAACTTATTTTATTTATCAGTCCATTTTGTTCTACTCGTAGCTATAATATATCTCATGATGTGTTCAGCAATAATGTCATCAACTAATTGAAGAGGAAAATTTTATTATACTAATTTTTTTCAGTTTATTTAAATTTTCTTTTTTAAACTAAATGTCCCTCAACTTAACATATGTCTGTTATGAAAATGCAACTTTTGATTGTGTGTGTGAATTGAGCAACATCTTCTTCAAGCTTTTCAAATTACCTAAACAGCATTTAGGAAAAGCGACAACAATGCTTTTAAGATTTTCCTGACATCTATTTTTTAGAAGAGAATGAGTGATTAACGATTCATTAATTTAACAATTGATTATCATTTTCTAAGAAAATAACCAAATTTGAACATAATTTCCTTATTTTCAAAGATAGAAATAGTGGAGTCGTAGAGAAAGTTTCCCCTTAAATAAAGAAACTGTGATGTATTGAAGTTTAATCCTTTTTTCCAATTGTAAGAAGCGACATAAATGATACAATTAGCGTTAAAATGTTCTATTTTATTCAAAAATAATCTTTTTTAATAAATTCAACAGACTTTGGTGTCAAAATAAACAAATGTATTGATTGAAATTAACCTGCTTCGCTAAAGGTCGAAATACTTCTAGAAAATCAAACTTTTTTATTGGAAAATTCGTCTTTGTTTCAAGAGAATGCAATTCTTTTCTGAGATTTCTAGGAAGATATTTAATAATTTTTAATTTCACAGAATTTGTTTCAAGACTTTAATATTATTTATATATATATGTATATATATAATAATATTCAAAAATATTTTAAAGCACAGCAGATTCCTGTCAATACTAAAAGTGAGTCTTCGTCTTGCAAAATTTGTTTTAACAGAATATTTAACGAAGTTTCAAAATATTAAAGAAGATTTCTTATGTTTTGGAAAGGTACAACAATGATTTTAAACTTAAAACGAATTCAACAAATTTAAAGAAATGTAGATATTTAAAGATTTGGAACAGAAAACTTGGAAGCTTCTCAAGAATTTGAAAGGTTCCAGAAGAATACAAAATTTCGTTTAAGATCAGTCGAATAAATTCAAACAATTCTTCATTTTACGAAATTAATTTCGAATCTGTATTTAAAAAGATTTCCCAACATTCTGAAAGATTTCCAAGATTGTCAAAACCAAATCTTGTAAATTTTGAAACATTTTCAGAAATATTTAAAGCAATTTTAAGAGATACAAGGAAATTTCCTAAGTTTCAAAAAGTCCTAAGTATTTTTCAAACCTAATTTTTTTGTTTTATTTGGTGAAACGAAACAAAAAATTGATAGCAGGCCGAACTCAAAAGTTCATTGCCTCACTACCCGATTCGACTTGAAAATAAATAGTTATCAGAAATTTTTACTTTGTTTCGAAACAATATATTTTTGATTTATATCATTTAAATTATGATATTTTTCCTTGAGAACCTAGTTTTTTTTTCAGATTTAACAACTCTGTAAGACATACTGAATTTATAACCATTTCATACTTCCATAGGTAAAATTACTTTCAGTTAATTTGAGGAATTAATTGAATACAAATATGTGTCATTAGTGTTTTTTGTATAAGTCTAAAGAGTTTGTCAAAATGTACAATTCCTATCTACGGTTGAACGAAGAAAGCATCACTACGAACCAATTTCATTCTGTGTCAAACATGTTTCAGATGGGGACTTTTTTAAATTATCATTAGTGATGCAAAAATTTTCATTAAAAAAAAAATCAATCGTCTGTTTCACCTTGCAGAATTAAGTTTACAGTTTGAATGTTTACCTAATGGCAGCCCTATTTCTGGTATTCCTCGTGGCGGCTCATCTTCTTCTTCTGGCGGACGAAATTCACTTGCCAGTTCTCCTCCGACCAGCTGGGTTATTGTCCGAAGATACTTTGAATCATTATACAGGGTGGGGCAGTATAGACTCCCTAGTTTCAAAAAATCCCTGAAGGGCCCTCAGACCGAGTAGAGGAGTGGGCCAGGTACCATTAGGTCGGGGGAACAATACCGTTTTCGGTAGTCAGCATGCCATAGTCGTGTGAGCAACGGGGTTTTGTTGTGCATACGTTCTTTAAAAGCGGGGAAAGCGTGGTGGCGACGCAAAGGGAATTTCGGATCCAGTTCAAAAAATTTCGAACGGAATTTTCGTTACTGGGCATCTGAAAACCCTCGTAAACTGAATCGCAGACCTTTTCACAGTCCCAAAGTAACACTTTGGTGTGCTGTGTCCTCTATAGGCATTATTGGGCCTTACTTTTTTGAATCCGGGGAATCAACTGTTACCGTTACTTCGGCTTGCTATTGTGACATACTGGAGAACTTTTTGCGCCCTAAAATGGAAGAGTATGTTGGGGAACACGACCGAGAAGTCTACTAGTTTCAACAAGATGGAGCCACGGCCCATACTGCCCGTCGTTCACGCGAAATTTTGCAAAAGCTCTTTCCCGGTCGCCTGATCTCCTTGCGCGGGATGTTTCATGGCCTCCTCGCTACACTGATTTGATTCCAAATGATTTTTTTCTTTGGGGATACGTCAAAGCTGAGGTATACATAGTTCGACCTCGAACCCTTGAAGCTCTGAAGGAGGCGATTGATGAAGTCATCGGGATTATATGTACTTTTGAGCAAAACAAACCTTCTTTTATGTATCTTGAAGCGTTCTTTTACAATTCACCTTTCATATCAGGGACTCCATTCTGCCCCACCCTGTACATTAACATTCTATTATTTTTTGTGGATATAAGTTACTTGTAATATTTAAAAAATCGACGCGTCAAGAGGCAAGAGCCTACTACCCCCGTTCTCGCTAGGATCGACGGCGCGCTTGCGCGCCACGCCAATCCATCAGCCGCGAGACATTAAAAGGACTCGCGACCACGGAACACGGAAAAGTTCGTCGGGAGCGGAAAACCAGCTACACCGGGGTGCCCGCGCTCGACGAGCTGACTGGTCTCTCTACCACCTGGAGCTACTATGGTAGAGAGACCGGGGCCAACAGCCGATGGACTCCTGCGGAATCCGCACTGTACCTAGAGGCCAAGATTCATCGTGACCGACTGGAGCAACTGCGGCCACGATTCACTAGGCAAGGTGTGGCGCCAACCAGGGCAACCTGTCTAACGCCTCTGCTTCCTCTTGTAAGCTCCCCTCACAATCTAGACACGTCTCCCACGGAAACTCTCCGCGAAGTCCAACGGACATACGCCCACCTGGCTCAGCATCTTCTAGTTGTACATATTCCTGAGTCACAAGCCAGGGCTCTTGCGGCTTTCAACAAGAGGTCCTTCTGTCACTTTGGACAAGTCAACTCCAGTGTTCTCGACCAGGGACGGGAGGAGCATATTGAGAAACAGGAAGATCACGAGCAGACATAAATGACTTTTTAAAGTCTAACCATTACCCAAATTAACATGCATCGCAGCAAAGGCACCTCTCCAGTTTTGCAGGGAGGAATAGCTGCGAGGCACACATGTATACTGGCGAAGGAAGTTGACGCTGTTCCGCTGCTTGAGCTATGTTCGAGAGACCTGATGGTGATAGCCACGGATCTCAAAGAAATAGGAAGGCTAGTTCTGGGATCATTTCATTTTCCCTATGACAGCAATACCAACCTACCAGTAAAGGTACGTAGACTGGTGGAATATAGCAAGATAAGGAGTGTTCCTGTTCTGCTGGGATGCGATGCTAATTTCAACCTAACTTTGCGGGGCAGCACGGACATCAACTCAAAAGGCGATGACCTACTTGAATACCTAATCACCACTGACTTAGATATTCTTAACACGGGCACATCTCAACGCTCCGTGACTCGATCAGGCAGGAAGTCATTGACAGGACCCTCTGTACCAGTAGTTTTAGAGATAGTATCAAGAAGTAGAGAGTTTTAGATGAACCCGCTCTCTCAGATCATTCACAGGTAGAGTTCGTGTTGGAATCCATTGTCCCGACTGGCCCTAAATGGGTCAGAAATCCAAGAAGAACCCTGATCCGTAAGAGACATTGACTTAGGTATTTTACTACCGATTGATGCCACCTTATGATAAAAATATGGATCTGATCGGGCCGAGGCAGCACACACATTTTGTTTCCGTAATTTTAATATTTTCATAAGCACGACATTTTTTGTGTATCTGTAAATCTTAACTGTCTCCACAGATTTTCACAACTTTTCGTACGCTGATCAGTAGGAGATAAGTCTTGTCCAACGATCGCTTTTCATCCAAAATATTGTTAGTCAAATACTGTTATATGTTGAGTGCACACATTTTTTCCAAACCCTCAATTAAATATCGTTTATATTCGAAGAATTTATGGTAATTCCCAGTTAAACAAAATTTCAGGGTTTAGGAATTTTATGCTGACTAATCAAAGAAGCAGTTAAGAATTGCTATCAGCAGCTGAATTTGTCTGCGATGAAACATTCCTGTACATGAAATCATTTAAATTTTTAGTCCTATGAATTTAGTGGCAAGAAAAAAAAAATAAAGGCGCTAATAATACTGCCGAATATGAGATCAGGATTGAGATGCGATATATATACTCTTATAAAACACCAGAAAAGTAATTGAGTACACTGTTAAACCAATTCTTCACTAACCTGTAATTCCGTTTTCCATCTAGTTGCAGAAAATGAAGATAGTTTATAGTGTGGTCATCTTTTTGACAGTGATTTTCAGTTCTATTGGTAAATCTAATACAACACTATATCGATACTTCAGAAAACGTTTTCAAACTTTTCACAAATGAAAATTTCTGCGTAGTAATATGCATTTTATCCTAATGACTATTATTTTCTATCAGAAGATTTTCATTGAAACTCCGTTAAATATTTTCAGTACAAAACCCGCTTCAAAACTTATGTTTCGCGTTGTCTTTTGAAGAAACTGAATTTGTTTTCTTGGACTGATATATGAAATATAAAGATTAATATCTCAGCAGAACAAGGTTGACGCCTCTAATTTATAAAATAGTAATGATGATGACGGATACAGATAATAATTTTTGAAACTCTGGAACATACGATAGGATATGAATCTGGTTCATTCAAGATATTATAAAGTTTCATTAGAAAAATCTTGACAGAAAAGCAAAAGACTCTCTGACAGATAGGACTTGGAAGAATATTTTGCGCTTGCGTATTCAAGTGGAAAGTTTTAGTCCATTTTTCTAAGTATACCTTCAAAGTTCAAGCTTTTTCCAGCAAAGAATCGACCCGACATCATGCGTTCAAATAATTTCAAAATATAGTGGATTATTTTTCGAATCCTTTTTTATTCTATAAGATGAGGAGAAAATTATAACCACTAAATTTGGACCGAAGACACAAATAAATGTTAAGTTACTGTTGAGTAATCGTACTAAGTTTTTGAGAATAAAGTGAAAATTGCAAGAAAGCTGATAATGTGATACCAGTCAAAAAGTAATGTAACGAAAAAACAGAAGCATTATTACGAAACAACGTTCACAAAAACATTAACTCCTACATCAAAATGTAATCGTCTGATTCTTCTTGCAGAATTAAATTCCCAATTTGATTGTTTGCCTAATGGCGCCCCAACTCCTGGCATTCCTTGTGGCGGTGCATCTTCTTTTTTTGACATAAAAGATCTTGGCGCCAGTTCTGCTCCTCCTGCCAGACTACATTCTCCGCTCAGGTTGTCTCCTCCTGTCGAACCTTCTCAACGTGCAAGGTCCCGGTCTGCTTCTGCCAGCAATTCAGCTCCACCTACCAGAGTTCGTTTTTCTGACGTGCTTGAAAATAGACTTGATCAGCTTTAATTTATTCGGCTTATTTCCAATAGGAATCCGAACCGGCTTTTTGAACTTCGAAGATAAACTTTTTCTGCGAATAAACGAATTAAAATACTCGAAGCAAATACATATATACTATGCCGATGTCATTATTCGTTACTGACGGAGCGATATTCTCTCCATCCGCGAATGTTTCATCCACGCAATTGCTCTCTTCTTATCTTGTTGCTCAGTATTTTCTGGCCCCATAAACCATTTTTTCAAATACAATTGACAATGGCCATTGACATTAAACTAATTTTGCTAACTAGCATACCTAAGGACTCCGCATTTTTTCACCTCGAGCATTGCGATCCTGAAAGGAACTGGAAAAGCGGTAGCTAACTGCTCAGCAGCTTGTTCAAATGCAGCTAATGGAATTGACGTCTAAATGTGACGGTGACGTAATTGATCAACAGCCTCATTGACGAAGTATGATGTCAACTTGTTATCATTCTGCTGATCTTCTGATCTCTGTATTTTCAAGCTTGCACAACAATTTCAGTCATATCTAAATTCGGACCGCTCCGCTTCGAAACTTCTTCGCTAACAGTATGGCTCCATCCTTTGTGAAGCTGAATTTGCTTCGTCGGGAGCAGCGTCGTTCGTTTCATCATACCTTTTTCCAGACGGTAGATCTTCCGTAGAAGTATTCGTTGCCACGTCTTCCTCTTGACTTTTTGACTCTGCATCAACAATTTCAGAATATTCTAAAGTTTCCAGAACGACCTCGTTCACAACAGGCAACTGCTCAGATTCATCATCCTGCAGTAGAACGAAAATATCTTCTTGCGCATGGAAAGTTTCTAGCAGCTCATCGTCTTTGTCCTCTGTAACATCTTTCTCCAAATTTAGTCTGGAACCATTGATATTCAGTATCTTGTTTCCCTTAGAAATAATATTATGAAGTACTAAAACGAAGGGTTCTTGAAAAATAATAGCCTTTTCAGGTTCCTATTACGTATTATAATTAGTGCTGTTTTTAGCAACTGTTACTGTTGAAATGGATAAGTGGAAAGTTTGTCAAATAAATTTGCAAAGTTAGGTGACTGATTCGTGACATCCATACAGAATAATTTAGTAAACGACTTAGTATTAGTTTATTTATTCCAGTTTAAATAATTTTTCCAAAATTCCTCACTTTTTCCTGACTTTCCATGAGCAACCAATTTTCTTGACTATTTCCTGATCTGGGAACACCTTGCTATTGTTCAGAATCTTTCTTTATCTTTTCTAGCTGAAAATATATTTTGTACATTTTCTTCGGTTGAAGGGTGAAAAACGTAACGGTGATCACAGTGGTTCAGCAGTAAAATTATAGTTACTTTTCCAGTTGAAAAAACATAATATCCAACAACATAAAATGTGTGAAATAATAGTGAAATTTTTATACAAAGCCATGCATTTTCAACTGAAATAATGAATCTTTAACTAGAATAACTTAATTTCAAACCAAGAAGGTAAATTTCAACTGGAATGATGAATCTTTTAACAAATGATGATTCTTCAACTAAAGTAATTGAATTATAAACCAAAACAGTTAGTGTCTATCGAAACAGATGAATTTTCAAGTGACGTGATGTAATATTCAATTGGATTACTCACATGTTTACTTTTAGAAAAACATCAGTTTGAACAGCAAGAAAATGAATTTTCAAAAAAATAACTAAATGTTCAAACAAAGTAATGAATTTTTAATAAAATAATGAATTTTGAACTGGGATAGTTGAATCTTGAACGAAAAGGATGAACTTTCATCTAAAACTATGAATCTTCAACTAGAATAATGGAATTTTCATCTGAGAAGAGTAGTTTCTGTGAGCTGAATTTTCAACTAAAATGATAGAGCATTCAATTGGAATAGAAAAGAGACGACTTCTCAATTGACATAATGAATTCTTTCAAAAAATGATTGTTCATTTTCAATATCGTTGGTCGCAAATAACACAAAAACTACACGTTCTAACAGAAAAAAATTATAACAGATTTTAATGCCATATTGGCATTACAATTTTGTTCTGTCAAACTTTTTTCATATCTCGCATAGTTTGACCGCAAAATGGGAATGTGAGGTCTTAACAGATTTTAATCACGGATTTAACTTTGAAAGCAACAATGTAGAAGTGTTTGATTCAGAAAATGATTATCATGAAAAGCAACATATTAGAAATTTATTAGACGTATATTACATTTATTTATGTACATCAGCTTGAGATTGTTTATTCATATAATGCAAAATAGAGTAGAAAATTTATTTATGATGATTAAAATTTAATATTTATTTTATTTTGCATTATATTTTATTCTCTTTCATTACCCTGGAAAATGAATTATTTCAAAAAATTCCAATTATATTATTTATATCATTATTACTATCAGACAACAGGCAGACAGACAGAAATGTTCGTAACAACTTTTTTTTCTGACTCGGGAAGTCTCACAACGTCGAGAAATGAAGAAAACTGGACAGGTATAAATGCATATGAAACTAAGACATTCCATCTGAATGACGAAAATGTAAGAATAAAAATTTTATTGCCGAACTATGGGTGGCATTGAAAAATAGTGAGGAACAAGTTTTTAGGTTCATTTGAGACGAGAAATTTTTCTATCAGTCAGTTCACCGTCTAAATGAATTATTAATTAAATTAGGAAAGGCTAAATCAGATCCTCATATAGGTCCCATGATACGGATGCAACTGCCATTGAATGGAATGATGTTGAACTCCTACACGAAAAATGAAACTGAACTTTTTTTCCCGAAAAAGGCTCTAAACCATGATACATTGAGCTTTTATTATTATTTGTAATGACATGTTACACAAAATATCTTAAAATGGCTTCGCATCACCAACATCATTTTTAATTCACATTTTTTTAATTGAGGGAATGACGTGGCTGATTGTGGTTTACATTCTGTACTCTAAAATGAGAAGTGATCAGGCGACGGGTACCTACTGGAGTTTCCTGTCCTTCATCTGTGGTCAATGGGGTAATCGTTCCGCTTTGCATGTTTACTTTTACCCGCTTTTTACCGGAAGTGTGTGAAATTTGGGCATATATTCCAGCAAGATAGTCACTACTCTCCAATATTGCAAAAACGTCACCAGAAAATGTCGATAATACAATGTGTTCTTGCGTTGGTATGGGCACATATTGATTATGTCCTTCGAGTAATAAAATACGTTTAACTGCAGGAAAAGTGTATTTTCGAAGTTGGAATACCAAGTTCGGATTTTTAACGGAAGTAAGCAGCATAAAGTGAAGTTGGTCGAGTCCATATCCAGATCCGTCAGAAGAAGGAAGCTTGGTAGGTGGAGTCATGCACCTGGAAGCAGAAGGTGGCCTGCCACGAGGAACACCAGCAAAAGGAGCACCATCAATTACGCACAAATGTTGATTATTTTAAGTGAAAAACAGAAATAAAATGAAAAATAAATCACATTGAATAAAATGAAAAACTGAGTTACGAAATAAAATAGAACTTTTCATTTCATAGGATTTTATTGAATTTCAGGAAAAATTTGAGTATGAAAGATATTTGGGATCTTTTGAAAATTGGAGAAAACTGAACAATGGTTTTTCTTAAAGCTAATTTATCTAATTCAAATTTTCCCTGCAATCCTAAGAATTCCGGAAAATTTGAACGAACGAATAAAAACAGCCGTAATACCGGTAAAAATAAGTGCAGTATATATTTTTGGGAAACATAAGATACACAATTAACTATGAATGTGAAGTAACAAGAACTAGTTTAGTTTGAAAAGTAACTTACCTATCACTGTGGTTTACATTCTCTATTCTAAAATCACGTGTGACGCGGCGAGCGTAGCCTACTGGAATTTCTGCAATTTCATCTGGAGTCAATGAGGTAGTATTGCTACTTTCTATGTTTATTTTTGCCCGTCCTTTAGACTTGATGCGAGGATTATATTTATATATTCCAGCAAGTGTATTATCACTTGTCATTATTGCAAAGACGTCACCATCATATGTTGATAATACAATTTGTTCTTCGGGTGGCACGGGCGAATAGACACTAGGTCTTCCGAGTACTTTAATTCGTTTATCCGCAGGAAAAGTGTACCTTCGAAGTTCGAAAACCCGGTTCGGATTCCTATTGGAAATGAGCCGAATAAATTGAAGTTGGTCAAGTTCAAATCCATTTCCATCAGAAGAGGGAAGCCTGGTAGGTGGAACAATGTAGCTGGCAGGAGGAGACCGGGACCTTGCACATTGAGAAGGTTCGGCGGGAGAAGAAAACCTGAGCGGAGGATGAGGTATGGCAGGAGGAGCAGAAGTGGCAGAAGCATTTTGTCTGTTAGAAGAAGATGGGCCGCCGCGGGAAACACCAGGAATAGGGTCACCGTTAGGCAAACAATCAAACTGTGAACTTAATTCTGCAAGAAGAATCAGGCTATTGCAGTTTTTTGAAAAAAGAATGCGTTTGATTTTTTATTCTAAGTTTTCGCAAGTGGTTATTCATAAAACTCAAAAATTTTGTCTTCTAGAGATCTGAGTTGCAAAAAGATGAAAGTTATTTTCATTTTTCACTTATTTTCTTTAAAAATTCATTTTTCTGGATGGATTTTCAAGATAACAAACTAACGCACGCGTCGAATCTCGTATTTTTAGCTTCGCAGAAATTTCCATTTCACGCTCGAAATCTGTTTACGATTACTCAAGAACCAGTTGATAATTATTCGCCTTCTTTGTTCAGATGTGATAAGTATGTGTAGCTGCTGAGTTGATAAATTAATAAAGATTTCAGGAATAATTTACTATGTTTGCTAATGAGTCAAATGTGAGTTGTCGTACCGAACCTAGGACTTCGAAGCAAGCTAATAGCAATTGATTATACCTATTTACTTGAACACGAAAGCTGAAAATGTTTTATCAAATTCTATTCGACGAGGAATCTTACATTCTCCTATTAAAATGTTCTCATTCAAACTCTATAATATCTTAAATACACAAAAGTAATATCAAATCTGCTGATAGAATTCGATTCTTGATATTTGTTTCATTGAGTTTTGTAGGAATTCTATCAACTTTTCTATAGAATTTCCTTTAAATTACTCTTCTTGGAAATAATTTTTCAAATTTGTATGAATGTGGATGTTATGTGCATGGAAGAGTGTGGTTTTATCACTAATTTTTCTACCAGGAGCAAGGAACGATCTTGTGTACATGAGTTAAACAAAAATAGTTGAATTAATAGTTAAGTTTTTTTCACAGCTTGAATTACTATTCTTGATAGTTGACTATGAATTATGCAAAACGTTTAGAAATTTTGTTTGGCCCATTTTGGCATACGGAAGAAATTCGTATTTATTTTGGCCAAACTAAATCGAGTTTGAAAAATTATGGCAATCAGGATAGAATGCATATTTTCACAACAATTTTCTATTTGCGGCAAGTTCGAAATTTTTTTTGAAATCATGTATATATTATAGTATCATATTTACCAATAGAACTAAGTATCACTGTCAAGATGAAGAAAACCGTAGAAACGATCCTCATTTTTTGCAATTGGGAGGAAAACTGGTTTATATGTTATCAAATATTTTGGTTTACAGTGTATCGAACTAATATTCTGGCGTTTTATTAGAATTTATATTTCGTATAATAATCGCACCTGAGAGTTAAACAGTAATACCGAACATTTTGTTTCTGTCGGCCTATTCTTATCGCTCAGATTTTCCATTCTTATCGCTGCAGTGATAAGATATAATCACATACCTGGAAGCTTTACTCATTTACGCAATTCTAACTGCTTCATTTATTATATTTGATAGATATTATAAAATTTCTTATATTGAAAAATTGTTGTTTAACTAAGGGAACATTTGAAGCTACTTCGAAACATATATTGAGATATATTGAGAATTAGACTGCTAAGAAGAAACTTCTTGCCTGTTTCGAATAAGTTTTTCTTGAATAGTTCAAGTTTGGAGGACACAGTCTTGAAATTATTATTCACTTTTGCAAATTAGAAGGATGATTCTTTATCTTTTTAACGTATCTTGTGTGGTTTCCTGCGAAATGTTGAATTATTAGGTTTTTCAGTTTGATATTCCTTGGCTAAAACCATGAATACTGGCAGTAGAAGGCTGGTTGAGGGGGTCATCCCGTGTGATAACTTTTTTTGAAGGTTTTTTCGAAATTATTTGTAGCGAAATCAAAAAATACAGAGCTTCCAAAATTTTAATATATATTTATTCAGTCTTGAGTAGTAATTCTGAATTTTTATATGCCAAAATATGATCTTGATCGCGAGTTTTATTGAGCGAATGGCAACCAAATAAAAAAGAGGTAGGTAAACAGCGACCACGATTCTGTCGGAGTTTCTTATCCGAAATCAAAAAACAAAATTGGATGTTAATCTATAGGTGAACGGCCATCACCGGAACTAGGCTTTTTTGAAATTCTTGTAAATTCAATTTTTTATATTTTTTTAAACAATAAGACAGAAAATTCCATGATTTTTTGCGAGTATTTTTTCATGAAAAAAAAACGTTACCATATTTTTGAAAAATCGTAGTTCCGGCGATAGCCGTACGTGTGCTAAATTAAAATTTTGATTAAAAACCATTAAAATTTGAAAGCAATCGATTCAACCGTTTTTGAGAAATCATGGTCGCCAGTTTGAAAACTGTATTTTTGAGAAAAACGCGTTCGAAAATTCGGGTGTCGTAGCTGTTAGGCCGCTGACTGTCAAGCGCGCTTTAAACACCTTAACTTCTCACTGCTACAACTTTCCAATGACTTCAAATGTTGGAAAATTACTTTACCAGTATATTCTATACATACTCTAGATTGGATTTATGCAAAAAAAAAATAAAAATCGACAATCCCTTTAAAAGTTATCGCGTCGTCAGGCTACAGGCAGACAGACAGATAGGAATGTTCGTAAAAACTATTTTTTCTGACTAAGGGGGTCTCAAAACGTGAAGAATTGACGAATACCGGATAGGTGCAAAGTCAGATGAAACTAAAGCCTTCGATCTAAATTATGAGAATCTAATAATAATATGGGTATAACATCTTTTGAACTGCAATAGCCATAAACTTTTATTTCAAAAATTAAATGTTCTGTTCTTATACATAAGAAAAAACACTGTTTTATGACCATAGCTTCAAGTAAGTACCTGATCTTACTATTTTTCACAATTCCTATATTTCCGCATATAAAAAAATGTCAACTTATAAATTTTTACATTTTAAAAACCCTATCTTATTATTATAGTCATATAATTCTGCACATGTATAATTCTGTATATTTAAGAATTTTTAACGTTATGGAACTGTTGTATCAAAAGACGATCAACATGCGGCATGCCTCCTGTTTTTACAAAGTCTTCAGAATAGAATAGCTCTGATATTAATTTATGTTCTTTCTCTGTAGTTTCAGCCCTGATGAGGCCATGATTCACGTTGAAAGGCATATACAATTTCTCAATTAATCTCAGTTGTATCATTATTTAAATCTCAATTTCTAGACCTAATGCCTAAACGAAACCAAGTTTATGATGAGAACAATTCTGAAACGAATTAAAGTGGTAATCTTTCCAGCTGAAACAACTATTTTCCAACTAGATCGGAAACAAATAACCTACGAAATTCCAATAAAGACTTATCAGTGACACGTGTGGACAAGGGTAATGTTACGGTAGTAATGGATAGACAAGAATGCATAGATAAGGCTAATAACACGCTTCATGATCCCAACACTTATGAGAAGAAAGATGTTGATCCCTCAAAGAAATTACAAAGAGATCACTTCAAATTGAATAATGAATGAACAATTATTACTTTTCTAAGTCCTATTATTAGGAGAAAGCATCTCATAACTGGTGATACTAATATTGCTAGGTTTTATAGACATCATAAGATCCAAAAACAAAATTATCCTCTCAGGCCAGTTATTTCTCCTATTGATACACCTAGATTATATTTGAGTCAAAATATTGAACAGGATAACTTATGACTTCTTACCTACCTGTAAATATTCTGTTGAAAATTCACTCACTTTTGAAGATTACGTCAACAAAACTAAAATTCGTTATGACTATATCATGGCACCTTTAGAGGTCTTATCACATTTCACTAAAGTTCCTTTAAATCTTATTATTAAAGGCATAGATAATAGGAGGCATCACACTAGGAAAAATACGCAACTGTACTTAATTATTAAGAATTGGTTCAGGAAAGTAACTTATTCCGTAACACTTTTTCATTTTTCATCCAACCATCCTATTCAGCACAAGATTGTTAAAAATCTGGTCGATACCGCTATTCTGCTGTCTAATAATACTCTCCACTTATATGACCTATTGATTGTTAGAAGATACTTGTGGTATAATAATTATCCTGACGGGTTCGTACAATAACGTATACACAATAGAATTTCTGATTTAGAATAACAAAACCAACCTTCTAATAAAACCCCGAATGTTAATGGAATTTTTGATGTTGAACGGAAGATTCTCTCCATGCCTCTCATAGCGACAATTTCTCAAAATTTCGAGAGACTGTTAAATATATTTGGGATAAAAACTGTTGGCAGAGTTGAATCCAAGTTAAATAAATTTATTAAATTAGGAAAAGCTGAATCAAATACTTATATAGATCCTATAATACGGATCCACTTGGCACTTAATGGATGAGGTTGAACTCCTACATATTGATCATAATTCTTATTGTCGAAGACAATAATGATTGTCTTCAAGAAATATTTTTCTGGGGGAATGAATCTGAACTTCTTCTTTCGAAAAAGACTTGAAAACTATGATACATTGAGTTTTTATTATTATTTGCAAAGACCAAGTTACACATAATATCTTAAGATGGCTTCGGATCGCCAACAGTTTTTCATTTCACATTTTTTCAATTGAGTTAATGATGTGGATGATTGAAGTTTACATTTTGTACTGTGAAATGAGAAGAGATCGGGCGACGGGGACCTACTGGAGTTTCACGTATTTCATCTGCGGTCAATGGGGTAATCGTTCCGCTTTGCATGCTAATTTTTACCCTTCTCTTACCGACAGTGCTCAAGATGTAGGCATATATTCCAGCAAGATTGTCACTACTCTCCAATATTGCAAAAACGTGACCAGCAAATGTCGATAATACAATGTGTTCCTGCCTTGGAATGGGACAATATTCATTCAGTCCATCAAGTAATAAAATTTGTTTATTTGCAGGAAAAGTGTATTTTCGAAGTTCGAATCCCCGGTTCGGATTTTTGATGGAAGTAAGCAGAATGAACTGAAGTTGGTCAAGTCCATATACAGATCCGTCAGAAGAAGGAAGCCTGGTAGGTGGAGTTAAGCACCTGGAAGCAGAAGGTGGCCTGCCACGAGGAACACCAGCAACAGGGATGCCATTAAATAAGCGCAGTTGTTAACTATTTTCAATGAAAAACAGATACTTGGAAACAATCAAACAATAGTTTCTCTTCAAACTAATTCAACAAAATAAAAAATCTATTCAAATTTTCCCTAGAATCATAAGAAACAATTCAAAAGTTCATTGCAAAATTTTGAGAGATCTGCATCTTGTTCAAAATACTTCATATCATTTGAAATTTTCCCATGGTATTGCCGGCACCAAAAATTTTTCGTTTATAGTATATTTAAAAGAATGTATTAGTAATTTCTTAATAGATGAATGCATAAATCCTAATTTATTATGGTCAGGAAGTTATGAATAGAATCCTCTCGTAATTTTCCCAAATAAAAATAAAGGTTTGCAATTCAAATCCCTTATTCGGAAATTACGATTCAAAAAGTTCCGGAAAATTCAAACGAACAAACAAAAACAGCCACTTGAAGCGATTTCCACGCAGTATGCAACTAATCAGGTGGTCAAAAACAATGAGTCAAAGAGTTTCGGAAATGTTATTATTCCCAATTTTTTATGTAGGAATAATTAACTGATTTTCAATCAAAGCATACTCATGTGAGGATTCTCGCTTTTGCTGTGTAATACAGATTAACATAACCCTGTGGTAACCACGAATACCGATACGAATAAGTGGAGTATATATTTTTTGGAAACAGAAGCAACAAAATTATCTAGAAATGTGACGTAACGATAACTAGTTTAGTTTGAAAAGTAACTTACCCATCATTGTGGTTTACATGCACTACTCTATAATCGTGTGTGACGCGGCGAGTTGGGCCTACTGGAATTTCCTCGATTTCATCTGAGGTCAGTGAGGTAATCGTGCTGCTTCCTATGTTTATTTTTGCCCGTCTCATACGTTGTGTATGATGATCATATTTATATATTCCAGCAAGTGTATTATCACTTGTCATTATTGCAAAGACTTCACCATCATATGTTGATAATACAATTTGTTCTTCCAGTGGCACGAGCGAATAGACACTAGGTCTTCGGAGTACTTCAATTCGTTTATTCATAGGAAAAGTGTATCTTTAAAGTTCGAAAACCCGGTTCACATTCCTTTTGGAAATGAACCCAATAAATTAGAGTTCGTCAAGTTCAAATCCATTTCCATCAGAAGAAGGAAGCCTGGTAGGTGGAGCCATATAGCTGCCAGGAGGAGACTGGGATCTTGTACGTTGAGAAGGTTCGGCTGGAGAAGAAGACCTGAACGAAGAGTGAGGTATGGCAGGAGAAACAGAAGTGATAGGAAATTTTTGTCTGTCAGGAGGAGATGGGCCGCCAGTGGAAACACCAGAAATAGGGGAACCGTTAGGCAAACAATCAAATTGTGAACTCAATCCTGCAAGAAGAAACAGACGATTACATTTTTTTTAAAGAATGTTTTTGTATTACTAATAATAATCAACAAGAGTTTCCATTTGATACGTTCCGCTTGTAGCACGTTAATAAAGATTTTAGATGACAGTGTACCGAATTGATACTCTGGTGTTTTTAAGAGTATTTATTTTGTTCTTGATCGCACCTGAGTGTTAAACAGAGTGACAGAACATTTTGTTTCAATCGTTTTCCTCTCATTGCCGTAATTTTTTATTAGTGTCGCTGTAGTTATAAGATATAATTAACTAAATAGAAGCCGTATTCATTGAGGCAATTTTAACTGTTCTTTTTTTAGAATTTGTTGCAATAATCAGTTCTTTGTTTTTTTTTGACGTTTACAAATTTATAAAATTTTTGGTTAAAATATTTTGGATCTAATTTTGAATATAAAGTAAACACCTCTTGTTTTTATTACTCAGAACGATATCTAATTGAAGATGGAAAAATATTACCAATTAAAAAATAACAGTATTTGATTAACAATTTTTGAATAACAAGCATCTATCAGAAAAGGCTTATCTCCTACGGATCAGCAAATAAAAAGTTGTAACAGTTAGTGGAGACTGATAAGATTTACAGATACGTAAAAAACTTGTCGATTTTTCTACAGATACAATTTTATAGCAATATCCGAGATTCCGAAACAAAGAAATTCGTGCAAATCTTGCTGATAGATTCCTGCAGTTCGAAATATTTCTGCAGCTTGAATTACTATGCCGAATAATTTAACTTTCATATGAAATTCGTATTCATTTCGGAAAAACTCAAATAGAGTCTGAAAAAGAATAACAATTAGGAAAGAATGCATATTGCGATGCAGAAATTTTTATTTTCGGAAAGTTCAAGAACGTTTCTGAGAATATGAATACAGTATAGTTTTATATTCACCAATAGAACTGAGTATCACCGTCAAGATAAAGACAACAGCATAAACGATCCTCATGTTTTGCAATTAGAGGCAGAACTGATTAATACGTTAATGGAGAATTTACTCAGCAGTCTATCAAAATAATATTTTGGTATTTTACTAGAGTTTACATATGTTATCTAAATGATTATTTAAAAAATTATAGGCGTCAAACTTGTTCTGCTGAGACTTTAATGTTCATATTTCATTTATCAGTCCAAGAAAAAAAGTTTATTTTACTCAAGAGAGGCAACTCTAGGAATAATAATGAGATTTTCGCGGAAAGTGCTACAATAAAAATCTGAATGTCAAACAGATATTCGACCAAAGATTTGATTCTCAGCGCTGTATTATTATCACCTTCATTTTCTTAATCTTATCGCTAGAGTGGTGACATTTAAATGAATACCTGTAAGCTACGTTTATTCTCAAAAATATTATTCCAATTCTAAAAATGTAATTAATTACAATTTTCCCGCGCCACAGTAGTTTTTCTTATAACTAATTTATCAGAATCAAAAATCGATTCAAATGTCCCCCAAATCCTAAGAATTTGAAATATTTATTGGAATAGTTGAATAAAAATACTTGGTTATTTTCATTTACTAAATTGATGGTGCAGAAAATTCTTGATAATTTATTAATGGATAAACACATAAAGCCAAATTTAATATGGTGAGAGGATTATTAATAGAATCCTTTTGTCAGTTTTAAAAAGGTGGTCAAAAAGTTAAGAATATAATTGTTACATTTATTATTGAAGAATCCTTTTGATTTTGATTTTTCCTTACAAAAATAAATGTTTAGAATTGAATTCCCACAAACGAAAATGTCGATTTAAAAAGTTCAAGAAATTTTCAAAGACCGAATGGGAACAGACACTCAAAGCACTTTTTAGGCAGTATGCAACCGATCAGGTAGTCAGCAATGAGTCAGAGATTTTCGAGAATGTTATGAATCACAATTTTTTATATAGGAATAATTACACAGAAAAAACTGAAGATAAATTTTGTTGTATGTAAAATGTTCAACTGTTAAAGATTACATGATATTTGGCGAAAGTTTATCTTACGACGGAATAAAAGCTGTCGTCTACTACGTCCTTCGCAGTGCTTCGCAGCAATGGAAGAACGGAAAAGTATACGTGAAAACTTGAAAAGCTATAAATCAGGACACTAGATTTAGAACAACTTTTTACTTACCTAATTGTTATTTTAAAAATAATTATACTTTATATATGCTTCCTGCCACAGTCGGTATTGTAGGTTAGAAACAAAACCAAAAATTAGGAATCGAATTATATTTGAAGTTGGAACATTCATTCAGTGGCGGATCTAGGTATTTGCCGCCATTGGGCTGACAGAATTTGCTGCTCTTGAGGCTAACAGAAATTAACTACTCGATTTTGAATCTGCAGTAAGACATGTACCCGAAAGTTTTGGGTAGGAATTCATAAACGAAACAATCCGAAATCTGTATTAGATCCAATCCAAAAAAAAGTTCTCAATTTCGTTCGATCCAAATTGGTTAAAAATTAATGCGACTCAATACGAACTTCCATTCCGAATCAGTCCGAACCAAATTTGCAATCAGAATGAATGCGAACTCGGATTGACAAACCAATTTTCAATCTGAATGAATCCAATTCAATTCGAACTCTGATTGATTCCGATTCATTTGGATTGAAAATTTGGTTCGAATTGAACCAGATCAATTTTTGACCGATTTCGATCGAACGAAACGTGAAACTTTTTTCGGATTTGTTCAGATTGATTCGGGGTTAGTTTGGATACAGATTTCGGAAACAAACTGGAAACATTAATAAGATTTCTAATATGATAAATGACTTTGAAATAGAAAAATATTTTTTTTTTATAAAAACATTTGATTATTGTATTTTTAAGGAATAAATAATATTGATTGGAAAACAATTTTTTTATTGTTTCGGGAGTTTTATAATGCAAGAATTTTCCAGTTCGTATATTTTATAATTTGGCAATTTTCAATTTCTCTAATATCATAAACTGTTTGGGAATTCTTTACTCGGGAATTTCATTATTTGGGAATTATATTATTCGGAAATTTTGTTCTTTAGGATTTTCCAATCGTTCAAAAATTTTCATCCAAAAATATATTTTTTCAATAATTTTTATTTTCAATTCAGACAATAATTTTAGAAACTTTGATCAAAAAAAAAATTTTTTTTATACAAATATTTGATGATTGTATTTTTAATAAATAATATTGATTGAAACCCATTTTTCCATTGTTTCGGGAGTTTTATAATTCAGGAATTTTCCAGTTCGGATATCTTATAATTCGGCAATTTTCTATCGGGAATTTTCAAATTCGGTAATATTATAAACTGTCAGGAATTTCCTATTTTGGTAATATCATAAGCTGTTCGGAAATTTTTTAAGTTTCACGCAGTAATTTCAAGAAATTTTAACATTAAAATTTTGTTTATAACAATATTTGATCATTGTATTTTTCATAAATAAATAATATTCATGAAAAAATTTTTTCATTTGTCTAAATTCGGAAATTTTATAATAATTTTATAATAATTTTATAATTGAGGAATTTTCTAGTTATTTGGATATTCCAGAATTCGGAAATTTTATGTCAGGAATTTTATTATTATTCGGGAATTTTTCAATTCGGTAATATAATTATTCGGAGATTTTTTAATTCAGGAATTTTACAGTCTCGAGAATTTTTCAGTCTTCCCGATTTCTCAAGATAAGTGTATTTGCTTAAATTTTTCATTTCGAGAAAGCTATTTAATTAAATAATAAAATCATTACACATTTTTTATGGATTTTATAATCTAATTGAATAGTTTCCAGAAAATAAAAAATAATATTCAAATACACTCATGGTGAAAACCCATTTTTTTCTGAGATTTGAAAAAAATAAAGTTTTGTCCCAATGCAATTGGTATTATTGTTCATCCCTCAGCTTGCAGACATCTTTGATTTTACCCACCTAACCTGAAATACCTGATAGAATCAAAGATTATTTTCCATCAATATTATCGTAATATAAAATGTTATCTACAGTACAAAATTAGGATTTTCAATTTACATTCAATATTCTTGATAAATATTTACTTAATAACTTTTTAAAATAAAATTTTACGACTCAGGGTGGCCTCATACGTAACAAAAATTCTGAGTTCAAAAAATTATTCAAAAAATGAAATGTTAAATAATAATAATTTGAAGCATGAATTAAAGCCGATAGGAGTTGTAGTTGTTCAGAAATCATCTTTTAGCTTTGAAATTTTACTTCGTAAAAAGGCTTTTATATTGACCTGCAATACCGACGGATCTCTAAACTTTCAAAACGGAAATTCATATCTCATAACTTGTGAATTATGGTTGAGATCATAGTAAATATGGCGAATTTTTAGAATGTTGTCGAGTGCTTATTTATTGACAGTCATACAAAATATATAACCATTCGTCCGCGATAAGTGCAATTATTTAAAAAATGGAATGGTAATAAGTGCAATGTTTTTAAAAATCTCGTGTCCTCATTTCCAGACCAATTCCATCCATACACCGAAAAAACGATATTCTAATATTAAGATTGTCATATTCTTAAAATGAGAATATGAGTGGGGAAAGAAGAAACGCGCAAAGGATAGTGCGCCTTGCTCTGTTCAATCAGTTTTTTCAATGTTTTGTGCGTATCAGTTTTGTGCGGTCAGTTTTTCGCATTCGTAATTATTAACAAGTGTGAAGGAACGCAACAAATTGTAAGGATATATCGCGTGTGCACATCCATCTCCTTCTCTTTATAGAAAATGTTAAAGTTCGAAATGTCTGATGTCACATTGAGGTTGAATACCGGCGTACCACACCGAGACATAACCTCTCTACATTATTTATTTGTTGACATGTGACATCAAACTTTTCTCACATGAACGTTCTCTGCGAAGAGATAGAGACAGAGTTAGCGATGTACACATGCGATTTATCCTCAGCATTGGATGCATTTCATGGAGCTCGTCACTTATTATCCAATTACTGCGACAGATTTCAGATGAAAAATGGAAGAAGTGAAAACGTGGCTAGAAGACCACCAACTTGGCGAGCTTGTCCACTTATTTGAATATAAGTATTAAGAATGATTTTTTTACAAGTTATTTTGTGGATTGACTTCTTTTAAAGTTATTTTTTTCTTTGTTTTTGTGTGTTTAATCACTTTTCCAGTGGTGTAGTCCTAAAAGAAAAAGTGGCCATTATTTTATGTTCTTATTTCAGAATTCAGTTTGTTTGTTTAAAAATTCTATTATTTGGGAAAATGTAATTATTTTGTTGAAAATGCAACTGCGTTGTTAAAAAAGTCATCTTTTTATCAAAAATTCAAGTTAAAGTTGTTCATCTCTTTGGTTGAAAAGTTAACTATATTCATGGAAATTCGTTTCATGTTTGGTCGAAAATAAACTGTTTTCAACTGATAGTAAAACTATTCCATTTTTGGTGAAAATTTATCTTTTTCAGTTAAAAATTTAACTATTTGGTTAAAATTTTATCTTTTTTAGTTCAGAGTTCAACTTTTTGGTTGAAAATTCATGTATTTTGTTCAAAATTCGTCTTTCTTGTTAGAATTTTAATCTTCTTGGTGGAAAATGTATCCTTTTTGGTTGAAAAAAGCAATTGTTTAGTTGAAATATTAACTGCTACATGCTTCGTTGAGAATTCATCTCTTTTGGTTGAAAAGTCCATTATTGTACTTAAACATGAACTGTTTTGACAAAAAAATAATTTTTTATATTCGAAAAGTCAACTATTTGCTTTTAAATTAACTTTTATGTTCAAAATTCTACTGTTTTGTAGAAAATTCATCTTTTTAGCTTAAAAATTCAACAGTTTGATAGACAGTTGAGCTATTTGGTTGAAAATTAAACTTTTTGATTGAAAAATCATATTTTTGGGTTGAAAGTGTAAATTTTTGTAGATAATTCGTCTTTTTGACGTTCAAATTGAAAAAAAAAATTTGGAAATTCATGTATTTTGTTGGAAAGTCGTGCTTTTTGTTAGAAAATTAATCTTATTTGTTCAAGTTACAAGCTTTTGGTTAAAAATTCAACCATTTGGTAGAAAATGTATATATTTTGTTAAAGAGTCATCTTTTTGGGTACAAAATTATTCATGTGTGTTGAAAGCTCCATTTTTTCGTTGAGAATTCTACTATCTTCTTGAAATTCATCTTTCTTGATTGAAAATTATCTTTTTTGTTAAAAATTCATTTTTTCCGATTTCAAGTCCACTGTTTACTAAATCTTTGTTTGCTGAAAATTCAACTATTTTTTAAGAAATTGAACTATTTTGTAAAAAATTGAACTATTTTGTAAAAAATCGAATTATTTTTAAAACATTCAACTATTTCGTATAATTCATGATTCTCGTTCAAAAATTCATCTTTTATGGTAGAAAAGTTATCCTTCTTGGTTTAAAATTCATCTTTATTGATTGAAAAGTAACTTTTTTTTGAAAGTTCAACTGTTTTTGAAATAATTCGTCTTTTTGGCTTGAAAATTTTACTATTTGGTTGAATCTTTTTCTATTTTTGAGAATACTCGCCTGTTTTACTAGAAAGTTCATCTATTTTATTGTTAATGAAATCGTTCGGTTAAAAATTATTATTATATTTTTTTCGAAAATACGTCTTTTTGTGTTCAAAATTCATCTCTTTGGATAGAAAATCTTTTCTGGTTGAAAATTCAACTATTTTTTTGAAAATGCAATATATATTTCAGTTTGAAATTTTACGAATTTGAAGTGTTTGTTTAGTGTCGTATAGTTTAGTGTCATTCTATCCATGTTTTCCTTGTACAGGAGCTGATGGCGATACCTATATTACTTTCAAGCATTAGCTGTAAAGATATGAGTTTTCTTTGCTATTTTTTACATCAAGTTCTCGAAGCTTTTCTTGTAATTGTCACGTATAATTTGTACAGTACCTACAGTTAAAAATTAACTAAAACTTTCTGTTATTTACAGTGAAATAAAATAAAATTAAATAAGACTGCTACAATATATATAGATCTATAACTATATATATACATTATATATTTTCATTTGTGTGTTGTGTATAACGTAAAATTGCAATGTAATAATTTCAATATTTATTTTTATTTTTATTATTTACCACAAAAATATTTTTGAAGTAAAAAGTATTCAAATCTTACTATAGTCTAAGATTAACTGTACCTTATTATCTTATAGATAAGAATATATATTCTTAATGTGAGAGGGCCTCCATTGTACATTAAGAATATATTGACGCCTATTTAAGTTGCAAATATTCTTAAACTTAGTGGGAAATTCTTACAATTAGACAAGAATAAATATTCTTAAGGGAAGAGGGCCTTCGTCGTACATTAAGAATGTATTCTTGGCGCCTATTTAAGTTGTAAGTATTCTTAAACTTAGTGGGAAATTATTAAAATTAGAATATCGTTTTTTCGGTGTACTTCACACTGTTCTTTGCACTGCTGTGAACTACATAGCAGAAGACGCTTTTCTGTACTGACAAACAACTGCCAAATTATTCCGAGATGGTTTAAAAACACGAAATTATCTGAATTTCATGTAAAGTTTATTCGACCAGGTTAATTTTTGTCGCAGTGAAACTTTCGTCGGAAATCGATATAAAGTTTATCTTCCGTTTTTTCTGTGTAACTGATTTTATTATCCTCTATTAATACACGCACATATGTTTTAGCCAAAATATTTAACAGGATACTTTCTTACTCATTACTGACCTGTAAATATTCTGTTGAAAATTTACTTACTTTCGAAGATTACATCGACAAAACTAAAATTCCTGATGACCATGTCATGGCTTTTTTGGAAGTCTTATCACATTATACTAAAGATCCTTTTGATCTTGTTATTGAAGCCATACAGAATAGGCGGCATCACATTAGGAATAATACACAACTTCCCTTGAATGATTATGAAAAAGGTAACCTCTTCTTAATGAATTCCACTAATTTTAAATTTGATGAATACATATATATATATATATATAGGCAGATGTTTGGCACTTTCATGAGGTCACCTATCTCCGCCATTCTTCCTATGCAAGATCCTGATTCAAATGTCGCGAAAAATTGTTTTGAGCAAGTAACTCGTTTCGGAAAACTTCTTAATTTTTATCAAACCATCCTATTCAGCACAAAATAGGGATTATTGAAAATCTTGTCGATGCCGCTATTCTGCTGTCTGATAATACCTTCCACTTATGTGACCTATAGATTGTTAAAGGATACTTATGTCATAACCATTATCCCAATGAGTTTGTACAATTACGTATACACAAGAGGCTTCCTGAGTTAGATGCAAAGAAAAACTCAGCTTCTAATAAAACCCCAAATGTTGATTGAATTTTTGATGTTAAACAGGAGATCATCTCCATCCCTTTCATAGCGTCAATTTCACAAAGCTTTGGAAGACTATTCAATAAATTTGAAATGAAAACCGTTTTTCAAGTTAAATCCAAGTTAAATGAATTCATTAAATTAGGAAAAGATAAATCAGATGCTCATATACATCACATAATATGGATCCACTTTCCATTACATGTTTGAGGTTGAACTCCAGCATATGGATCCTAGTTTCTATTGTTAAAGCCAATAATAATTGTCTCCAACAAATATTTTTCTGGGGAAATGAAAGTGAACTTCGTCTTTCGTAAAAAACTTGAAACCATGATACATTGAGTTTTTATTATTATTTGCAACGACAAGTTATACGCAATATCTTAAAACGACTTCGGATCACCAACGTTTTTTTTTTATTTCACGTTTTTTCAATAAAGTGAATGACGTGGATGATTGTCGTTTACATTATGTACTCTAAAATTAGAAGGAATCAGGCGACGGGGACCTACTGGAGTTTCCCGTCTTTCATCTTTGGTCAATGGTGTAATCGTTCCGCTTTGCAAGATAGTCACTACTCTCCAATATTGCAAAGACGTCACCAGAGAATGTTGATAATACAATGTGATCTTGCGTCGGTATGGGCACATATTGATTCTCTCCTTCGAGTAATAAAATATGTTTCACTGCAGGAAAAGTGTATTTTTTCAGTTCGAATATCAGGTTCGGGTTTTTAGCGGAAATAAGCAGCATAAACTGAAGTTGGTCAAGTCCATATCTAGATCCGTCAGAAGAAGGAAGCCTAGTAAGTGGAGTCATGCACCTGGAAGCAGATGGTGGCCTGCAGCGAGGAACCCCAGCAAAAGGGACGTCATTGAATAAGCACAAATGTTAAATAAATTAAGTAAAGAACAGATAGAAAATGAAAACTGAAATGAATAAATAAGATAAAAAATTAAGTTATGAAATAAAATAAAAATTTCTCATTTCACAGGATTTTATTGAATTCTAAGGAAAATTTGAGTATGAAAGATATTTAGGACCGTTTGAAAATTGGACAAAATAAAACAATAGTTTTTCTCAAAACTCATAATATCAAAATCAACACTCAATTCAAATTCTCGCTGCAATCCTAAGAAATGATTCAGAATTGTATTGCAAAATTTTAAGAAATCTACATCTTGTTTAAAATATTTCGGAATATTTTCAAATTACAAATTACATATCTTCTAATCTTCTCAAAACTTCTAAAACTTTGAAACATTTATTGGAATATTTAGAAGTTTTTATAATATTTTCTTGAAATTGCGCAAAAATTTCAAAAATTGTTTTGAAATCTTTCGGATACTTTTTCAACATATTTGAAAATCTTCAAAGCATGAAATTAATGTTCTCAATTGGAACCAAGCAGAAAAACACTAGCATTTGAAATTTTCCCAGAAATTGCATCGGCGGCACAAAAAGTTTTTTGTTACATGCATATTCAAAGAAAGCTAATCATAATTTATTAAAAGATAAATGCATAAATCCTAATTTGACATAGTCAAGGGGTTGTGAATAGAATCCTTTTGCATTCTTAAAAAGGTGTTCAAAAAGTTAAGAACATATTTTTCGAAAACAGAAGATACAAAATAAACTCGAAATATGAAGTGACGATAACTAGTACAGTTAGAAAATTAACTTACCCATCAATGTGGTTTACATGCTCTATTCTAAAATCCTTTGTGACGCGGCGAGTGGGGCCTACTGGAACTTCTGCTATTTCACCTGGGGTCAGTGAGGTAATTGTGCTGCTTTCTACGTTTATTTTTGCCCGTCCTGTGCGATTTATATGATGATTATATCTATATGTTACAGGCAAAGTCCGAAGTGCCGGCACACCGCAGTCTGCATGGGCCCTCCGCGAATTGCCTGAGCGGTGTCAGGCAAAGTCCGAAGTAGCACTTCCACTTCGGACTCTGCCTAGGCAAATCGCGAAGTGCCCGACAGGCGCAGGCAAAGTCCGGAGTAAGAATAAAACCTTTGGGGTTTACTTTTTCCGCTGCACAGTGCGCGGGCTCGGGAATTTACAATTCAAAATAGTCTACAGGTCGCAATTGTGAATGGATTTAAACGTTTTTTTTTAGAAATGATCAGCAGTAAATTTGTAAGAAAGCTTATGCAGTATATTTATTAATTTTTGTTTTAGTAAGTAGATAGGCTAGGCTGGTTCTGGAGTCACTCACCTGGTAAAACAGTTATCGGCAAGTTACCGACAGTCAGTGACTCTGTCGGTAAGGTAGAGCACTGGCACGAATCCAGGAGCCAGCCAGCAAGGTGGATCACTGTTTTACCGACCGAGTCCGCTAAAAGCTTCACGTGTAGGTGGCTCTCGTGTGATCGGGGATTTCCCTGAATTCTGGATTTATTCAGATTGTTCGGGATTCCCCTGAATTCTATAAGTTTCTCGAAACAAATTTGACTTATATGAGCTAGGAAATTCTCAAAACATTAGTTAATATTTTTGCAGAGCACATGTGCCGTACTTTTTGGCAATATTACTTAACGTTTTCATAAGATTAGATATGAAAATTATAGTCTTTGGGATTTCATACATCGAACCTGCGAGCAGCATCGATATCGGTTGTTCCAGTAAACCCTTGCTTCTCGAAGGTACGACGAATGCAACCATATATACGTACGCGCATTGCGTACCCGTTCAGTTTCTCGCGCCGTTTAGGACCATTTAGACCTAAGCTGGGCCTCAGTTTGATGTGGTCTTTTAAAGGAAGTGACAAGATGGCAAACAAGAAAGAAATTATCTCAATGAAGCCGAAAGTAAGTGTTCTGATCTCTATTTGTATTTATTTTTGTTTAATCACGAAAAAGTGTAGTTTGAGTGTCGAATAAAATGTTTTTAATTTATTTTTTAGATCATCAAGTGCAGTGACAAGTCAGCTGATGTTTCTGGTGATAGATCTGGTGGCAGGCCTAGTTGCAGCTCTGGCGAATCAAATGTCACATGTAGCTTTGCATCATGCATTCATCACATGCATGTGGATATACCAATTCCTCAGTTCCTGGAGACTTTCAAACCATTTGAGGTGAGTTTATAATCAATTTTGAGGTTAGGTTTCAAGCTCTTCTTTTTACACGATGTATTAAAACAGAAAAAGCTATTTCACTCTACAACACATTTCTATTTTTGAGAATAGTTTAGTTGTAATTTAGAAATGGAATTTTGAGGTTTGAACTTAGAGCTAACACTTTAATATTTAAATTTTTTTTGTTAAGAGTACACACACACACACACACACTAATACACTGTTTGACATCCAGTTTAATATAATGTAACATTTTTTTTTTCAGATTAAATTCTCATTAGAGTACGTGCCAGTCACGCGACAGTCACCAAAGCAAGCATCTTCGCCGACATCTACTATGTGTACGGAGTCTTCTACTACTGGAAAACGAACCGCCAACTCCGGCAAGAAAGCAATACCGCCACGTGAATGCCTTAATCCTGCTGGACCACAAACTTCATCATAATCATCATTACCTTTCATACCTGTGTTTGGTGTAAAAAATGGTGATGATGATGATGA
>CAKNXH010064253.1:8263-28967 GCA_932178445.1 Andricus quercusramuli | reverse complement strand
TCCATTCATCCATTCATCCATTCATCCATTCATCCATTCATCCATTCGTCCATTCATCCATTCATCCATTCATCCATTCATCCATTCATCCATTCATCCATTCATCCATTCATCCATTCATCCATTCATCCATTCATCTATTCATCCATTCATCCATTCATCCGTTCATCCATTCATCCATTCATCCATCCATCCAACCATATATCCATCCATCCGTCGATCCATACATACATTCATCCATCCATTAACTCATTCAGCCAAAAATATTAGTTCTCTATAAAACATGAAATAGTTCAATTTTCAGTTAGAATAATTATTTTTTAACAAAAAAAAAAGTTTTTTAGCAAAATAGTTCAACTTCTAATCAAGAAGGTGCATTTCCCACCAAAAAGAGAAATTTTCAAACCAGAAGATTACATCCAGTCCTTCATACATTCATCAATTCATCCATTCATCCATTCATATATTCATCCATTCATCCATTCATCCATTCATCCATTCATCCATTCATCCATTCATCCATTCATCCATTCATCCATTCATCCACTCATCCATTCATCCATTCATCCATTCATCCATTCATTCATTCATTCATTCACCTATTCATCCATTCATCCATTTATCCATTCATCAATTCATACATTTATCCATCCTTTCATCAATCCAACCGTCCAAACGTTCATCGATCCAATCATCCATCCTCCCACACATCTATCCATCCAATCATCTATTTATCCATTCATCCATCCATCCGTCCATGTATACGTACATTCATCCATCCATTCATGCATTTATCAGTCCATCCATCCATTCATTCATCCATCTGTCTAACCTTCTGTCTCTTCATCCAACCTCCAATCCATCTATCCATCAATCAATCCATCTATCCATCCATCTATACATCCATCAATCCATCCATCCATCTATCCATCCATCCATACCTCCATACATCCATCAATCCATCCATCTATTCATCCATCCATCCATCTATCCATCCATCCATTCGTCCATCCATCCATCTATCCAACCATCCATCCTCCCATGCATCTATCCATACATCCATCAACCCATCAGACATCCATTTATCCACCTAACCTTCCGTCTATCCATCCATCCATCCTTTCATCCATTTATTCATCTTTCTATATTTCCAAACGTCCATTCATCTATCTTTCCAAATATCCATCCAAAAGTCTATTCATCCATCTATCTAACCATCCATCTATACATCTATCCATCCAAAAGTCCACTCACCCATCTATCCATTCATCCATTCATTCACTCATCCATCCATGTGTCCAACCATTCATCCATTCACCCATACATCCACTCATTTATCCATTTGTATATCCATCCATCCATTCATCCATCCATCTATCCATCCATACATACATACATACATACATACATACATACATACACACATGCATACATCTATCCATCCAAACTTTCATCAACCGTCCGCCCGTTCGTTCTGTTCACTTATTCATTCATCCATATATCCATTCATACATCCATTCTTCCATCAATCGAGGGGGAAACCACTCTGGTAATCCACTGGACGGCTCGGTTATCTGAAATGGTAATCCACGGTAATCAGCGTAACGCATAACCCCTTGTTCAGTAGAAAATTAATCTTCCTCGTTAAAAATTTCCAATTTTGGTTGAAAATTCAACTTTATGGTGAAAAATTATTCTAATTTGTAGAGAATTTAACGATTTTGTTAAAGAGTGATTTTTTGTTTGAAAATTCCATTGTTCTGTTGAAAATTTGCCTTTTTGGATTAAAAATGCAACTAATCTGATCACATAATTCATTTATTTTCTCGAAAATTTAACCATATCGTTAAAAATCGTTAAATATTCTTCATTTGGGTTGAAAATTCATTCCTTGATTACAAATGTGACTATTTTGTTGAATATTCTATTTTTTGTGAAAGATTTATGTTTTGATTAAAATTTTAAGTATTTCATTTTTGGTTGAAAATGTATAATTTTTAGTAAAAAATTCAACATTCAATTCACAGTCAATTCATTCATTTTTCTGGATGAAGATTCTTGATTTCAGTTGAAAATAATTGGGTTGAAAATTTAACTATTTTGTTGAAAATTCGGGTTTATTGGTTGAAAATTAACTTTCCCAACTGAAAATTTAACTTATACATTTTTTATTGTAAGTTTATCTTTTTCAGTTGAAAATTCAACTACTTGGTTAATATTAGAACTACTTATTAAAAATTCATTTTTTAGTTTAAATGGTTCTAGTTCAAAATTCGGGGTTTTTTTGTTTAAAATTTATTTTTTTAATCTAGATTTAACTATTCCAGTCGAAGATTCTTCATTTTAGTTGAAAATTCATCTCTTTAATTGAAAAATTGACTATTTTGCTGAATATTCGATATTTTTGTAAAAAAAATTTCTGGTAAAGAATTTATATTTTTAGTTAGCAATTCAATTGTTTGGATGAGAAGTTATCTTTTCAGTGAAAAATTCAACTGCTTGGTTAAACATTCATGTGTTATTTTGAAATTCGTCTTTTTTGGTAGAAAATTAATCTTCTCGGTTGAAAATTTATATTTTTAGTTAAAAGTTCAATTATGTGGCTTAAAATTAATCTACTTTGTAGAAAACTAATCTTCTCGGTTGGAATTATATATTTTCGGTGGAAAATTTAATTCTTTAGTTAAAACGTATTATACATCGAAGAAAATTCAACAATTTTGTGAAAAAGTCTTTCTATTTTTGTTAAAAGTTCAACGGTTTTGCTAAAAATTCGTCTTCTTGGGTTAAAAATTTAACTAGTTTGTTAGAAAAATTAAGGATTTGGTGGACAATAACCATTTTTTTCGAGAAAAAAAAACAATTTTGTTGAAAAGAATCCTTTTTGTTTGAAGAGTTAAAAGTTTTTGTTGAAAATTCGTCTTTTTGGTTGATTCCAACTGGGTTTTTTATTTTAAATTAAAATTTGTTCAGGCTGAAATATCAATTATGCATTACATTTTTTGTTGAGGAATCGTCTCTTTTGGTTAAAAATTAATTTGGTTTGTAGAAAATTTCACTATTTTGTTAAAAAATGAAACATTTCAGTTAAAAATTCGCGTTAGTCTAGTTTATGCGGAGTAATCCACCATAATTTCATGTAATCCAGGGAAATCCGTGGTAATCCATTCATCCATCTCTCCAACTATCCATCCACACTAGGGTGGCCCTTATTTTTCACTTTTCGAATTTCTCTGCTCTCACCACCCACTTTTGTTTGAATGCCCAAAAAGAAAATCTTCTCCAAATTTGAGCAAAATCGCTTAATATTTAGGGGTCGCGCAAAGACCATGAAGTTTCCCACTGAGTTAACATGGGAAAAGTTAGCATTTTGTAAATCTAACATTTAAACGCGATAATATGTTACAAATAATTCTGTGTTCTAGTATATTGTTCAGAATTTATCAGAGAATAAGAATCAATCATAAATTTTAAGGTTTAATAATTACAAGCCACTCTTACGGCAACAACAAAAGTGTGAACAAAAAAATTGTTCAGGAAATTTCAATTTGTTCAAACATCTGCGAGTATTCATGATCAACAAATTAGTACTCAATCCATCCATCTATCCACCCATCCATACATTCGTACATTCACTCATTTATCCATTCATCCGATGTTCCATACAAACATCGATCCATACATCCATCCATCCATCCATAAATCCATCATTCCATCCATCCATCCATCCATCCATCCATTCATCCATCCATGCATCCATCAATCCATCCATCCATCTATCTATCCATCCATCCATGAAACCATTCATACATCCTTCATCCATCAATCCATTTATCCGTCCATCCATCAATCCTTCCATCCATCCACCCATCCATCCACCCATCCATCCACCCATCCATCCACCCATCCATCCATCCATCCATCCATCCACTCATTCATTCATCCCTCCAGCCATGTAATCTTCCATCTGTCCATCCATCCATCCATCCATCCAACCATCCCTCAATCCCTGTCCTTCCAACCATGCCATCATCCATTAATCCCACCGTCCATCCATCTATCCATCCGTCCTTCTATCCGTCAACCCATTCATCTATAAATTCAACCAACCATCTATCCATCCACCTATCTATCCATACTATAATTCATATATCCATTCATATATTCATCTTTATATTAATCCATCAATCCATCCATCTATCCATCCATCCATACATCCATAGATGCATCCATACATCCGTAGATTCACTCATTTATCCATTCATCCGATGTTCCATACAACCATCGATCCACACGTCCAAACATCTACCCATCTGTCCATACAATCGTCCATCCATCCATACATCCAACTATCCATCCGTCCATCCATTCATATATCCATCCATTTATCCATACGTCCATCTAGCCAACCATCAATTCATTCATCCAAAAGTCCAACCATCCAATCGTCCCTTCATCTATCCATCCAACCATCCATCCATTCATTCAACCAAACGTTCATCCAACCATCCGCCCACACATATATTCACCCAAGCGTCTATTTATTCATCTATCCAACCATTCATACGAACATCCATCTATCCATCCATCCATTCATACGTTCATCCATCCATCCATCCATCCATCCACTCATTCATTCATCCCTCCAGCCATGTAACCTTCCATCTGTCCACCAATACATCCATCCATCCATCCAACCATCCCTAAATCGCACAGTCGGTCCATCTATTCAACCATCCAGTCATACATTCACCCATCCATCCATTTATCTATCCATCCATCTAACCTTCTGCCTGTCCTTCCAACCATACCATCATCCATTAATCCCACTGTCCATCCATCTATCCATCCATCCTTCTATCCATCCACCCATCCATCTATAAATTCAACCAACCATCCATCCATCCACCTATCTATCCATCCTATCATCCATATATCCATTCATATATTCATCTTTATATCCTTCCATCTAACCATCCATCCATCCATCCATCTGTCCATTCATCCGTCCATCCATCCCTACATCCATTCGTCTATCTATTCAACCATCTATCCTCCCATGCATCTATCCATACATCCATCAACCCATCAATTCATCCATTTATCCACCCAACCTTCCGTTTGTCCATCTATGCATCAATCCATTCATTCATTCATCCATCCATCCTTTCATCCATTTATACATCCACCCATCCATCCAGCCATACATTCACCCATCCATTCATCAATCATCCATCCAACCGAACATCCATACATCTATTTATTTATCCATCCATACATGTGATCTTCCGTCTGTCCATTCATCCATTCATCCATCCATCCATCTATCTTTACATCCATTGATCTAACCATCCATTCATCCACACATTCATTTATCCATCCTTCATTCATCAATTCATCCATCCATCAATAAACGTTCATCTATCCAACCATCCATCCTCCCATACATCTAACCAGATATCTATTTATCCATCCATCCATCCAACCATATATCCACCCATCATATGTGCATTTTCAACCAAAAAGAGACATTTTTAACCCAGAAGATTTCATCCAACCATTCATCCATCCATTCATTTATCCATCCATCCATGCTTATAAAAAAACGAAAAAAAAAAAAGACAGTTGCATTTTTAATTCAAAAGGTTGACTTTTCCACAATAAAAGACTAATTTTCGAAAAAAAAGGCGAATACTTGACACAATACAGAAATTTTCAACGAAAAATATCAATTTTCAATAAAACATGAAATAGTTTAATTTTCAGTTAGAAAAATTATTTTTCAACAAAACAAAAAGGTTTTTCAACAAAATAATTCAACTATTAACCATAAGGTGCATTTTCAACCAGAAAAAGAAATTTTCAACCCAGAAGATTCATTCTCTGCTAAAAAAAGGTAGAATTTTCAACAAAATACATGATTTTTCAACCGATTAATTGAATTTTCAACTAAAAAAGATACATTTTTATTTAGAAATATTAATTTTCAATCAAAATTTTCTAAAATCTCTACAATTTTCTACAGGATAGTTAAATTTACAATCCAAAACTATGAAAATTTGATGGAAAAGTTAATTTTTAATGCAACAGTATAATTTTAAATTTCCAATTCAAAAAGATAAATTTCCAATCAACAATGGAACAGTTAAATATCCAGTTGAAAAAAATTAATTTTTCCACAAAAAATATGATTTTTCAACCAAGAAGTTGAATTTCAAAACAAAAAGATGAATTTTTCAGTAAAAAGATCAATTTACAACCAGCAAGATAAATTTTCTACCAAAATATGAATTTTCAAGAAAATTCGTGATTTTTCAATCAAATAGTTGATTTTCAACCAAAAAAGGTCAATTTTTAATCAAAAAAATAGAGTAGTTAAATTTTCAGTTGCAAAAAAAAATGTTCAACAAGAAGAAAACGAATTTTCAAATTTAGAGATGAATCTTTAACCAAACGAAAGAATTTTTACAAAGATGTTCAACTTTTAACCAAGTAATGTTTAACAACAAAAAAATGACTTACTAATAAACTAGTTGAATTTTCAACAATATAATTAAATTTTCTGCAAAAAATATGACTTTTCAATCAAAAAAGATGCATTTTCTACCAAAAGGTGAATTTTCAATCCACCAAAATTTCAATTTTCAATCAAACAGTAGAGTTTTCGACCAAGAGGATGAATTTTTAAGAAACTAGTTTAATTTTCAACCAAAAAAGACTTTTGACAAAAAGATAAATTTTTAATTCGAAAGGACGATTTTCTATTCAAATGGACGAATTTTTGAACAAAACAGTTGAACTTTAAATCAAATAGTTTAATTTTCAACCAAAAAAGACTTTTGACAAAAAGATAAATTTTTAATCTGAAAGGACGATTTTCTATTCAAAAAGACGAAATTTTGAACAGAACAGTTGAATTTTAAATCAAATAGTTGAATTTTCAAACAAAAAAAATGTTTAGCCATATAGTTAATTATTATAGTAGACTTATGGGAAATACATGTTAAAATTCATGGGACATGCGGCACCCCTAAATATAATTTTTTTTCAAACAAAAAAATGGATTTATTTTTGTGTTGATTCGAACAAATTTGGGATGTGTCTCGATAAAAATTCAAACAAACAAAAATTTCCAATGCATTTTTGGACCAACCTACTGGGGATTGATTAAAATTTTCTATCAAAAGATGAATTTTCCAGCAAATTCGTGATTTTTCATTTCAAATCCATTCTTCAGTGTAGCAAAAGTAGCTAGAAAAACAAAAAAATTTTTTGGGCAACTTTGTGTACTACAAATTACCCAAATTGAATTTGGCGCCACAGGGGGGTTACCCCCCCCCCCCTTGCTCGTTTTCAATCGTAGATTTTAGTGACCCCCTCCTCCCTCAAATATGTAAATAAAAAATTTGTCTGTAAATGTGAACATTATTTTGTAGTAGTACAGAAGTGGAAATTCCTATTGTCTGACCAGTGATATATCTACTCTACTGGAAATGGGATCGCAATCGAATTTCGTTTATCCAAGAGGGCGATTTACGGTTGTGATACGGATACGGGCATAGTAGGACGAATTGAAACAAATTCGTTTTCATTCCTCGCGACCCCTGCGAGTCCACCACATTACCCGAATATGTTCCCATTTTTCATATAAACTTACTAGAAATGTGATATTACGATTTCAGAAACCTATTGCAAAATGAGGTCACGTGCTGAGAAAACAATTGTCCTTTATATCCATTAGGGGCCGTACTTAAATTACGTAACGGATGATAGGACTTTATCCTTTTTCATCTTAATATAGCTTTATAAAAATAATACATGTATATGGTAAAAAATGGTTTATAAAAAAATGTCTGACTGAGAAATCACGAATCTACTTAAGGAAGGATTCAATGTAATATTTCCAGTAGAAAATTCTGAGTTGGATCAGCCCAGGCTATTAAACTTATTATGGACCCAAGTAGTTCAATTTTCAATTTAAAAGATTTTTTTTTCAACAAAATAGTTAAACTACCAACAAAAGAGATCAAATAGAATAGTTGAATACTCAAGCAAAAAAGAATAATTTTCAACCAAAAAGTTGCATTTTCATTGAAAAAAAAAGAAATTTCCATCAAAGTGGATGATTTTCTAAATCAAAAAGATAAAAAAAAAAGAGTTGAATTTTATGTTAGAAAAGATTTGAGTTGACTTTTCACGATCAAAATATGAATTTTCAACCAAGAAATAAGTTTGTACGAAAAAAAATTGATTTTTTAATTAAAAAAGACGAATTTTTACCCAAAAAGGGTGACATTTTAACAAAATTAGGAAATATCTACACTATAGTTTCATTTTTATCCAAAAAGGATAAAAATTTCTCTCAAAACAGATCAATTTTTGTTTAGAAAGAAAACAAATTAAAAAAAAAATAGTTGAATTTTCATCCGGAAAAGATTTCAATTGACTTTTCAAGATCCAAATATGAATTTTTTAACAGAAAGTAAATTTCTACGAAAAAAATTGAATTCTTCATTAAAAAAAAAAATTTCAGTTCATTTTTTACCACCAAAATATGAATTTTAAACAAAAAGTAAATTTTTTACGAAATAGTGGAATTTTCAACAAAATAGTAGAATTTTTAACCAAAAGTATGACTTTTTAACAAAATAGTTTTATTTTCAACCCAACCGTTGCATTTTTATCCAGAAAATATGAAATTTCTCTTAAAACAGATCAATTTTTTATTAAATTTTTTTTTATATAATTGAATTTTCATCCAGAAAAGTTTTCAGTTCTATTTTCAACACCAAAATGTTAAATTCAACCAAAAAGTAAATTATCTACGAAATATTTAAATTTTCAGCAAAACAGAATTTTCCACTAAGAAGTATGACTATTCAACAAAATTGTTGAATTCTCAACCAAACAGTTGCATTGTCCAAGAAAAATGAAAATTCTACTAAAACCGGTGAATTTTTTAATTAAAAAAAAAAAACAATTTTCAGAAAAGAGTTGAATTTTCATCAAAAAGGATTTTAATAGACTCTTCTCCAGAAAGATACAATCTTTAAATAAAAAGTCAATTTTATAGGAAATAGTTGAATTTTCAGCAAAACAGTTGCATTTTTGTCCGAAAAACATGCAGTATTTCTACTAAAAAAAGATGAACTTTTGAATTAAACAGACAAATTTTCAGAAAAAGTATGTTTTATCCCAAAAAAATTTCAGTTGACTTATTAGGAACAAAAACTGAATTTTAAACAAAAGGTTAATATTATACAAAAAGAGTTAAATTTTTAACCCAGTAAGACGAATTTTTAACAAAGCAGTTGAATTTGCAAAAAAATTATGTCTTTTTAAGAACATTGATAAATTTTCAACCAAATAATAAAATTTATAACTAAAAAGATATTCATATCTCAGTGTTGAAAATTTAACTGAAACCTTTTTTGGGTGAAAATTCAACTATTTTTTTTTTAAATTAAAATTCAACTGTTTTGTTAAAAATTCAACAATTTTGTTAGAAAGTTATTGTTTTTTGTGGAAAATTCTACTATTCTCATAAAAAATTCACTGTTTGTTTAAAAACCGTACTTTAATATCGAAAAGTCAAATAAAAATCTTTTTTGGATGGAAATTTAACAATTTTTTGAAAATTTGTCCTTTTTTAGGAATTCATATATTTTAGTAGAAATTGCATCTTTCTTAGATAAAAATGCAACTGCTTTTTTAAAAATATGTCTTTTTGGGTTGAAAGTTCAAATATTTTTTTCTTGTCTTTTCAATTTAAAGATTCATCTATTTCAGTAGAAATTGCACCGTTCTGGAGAGAGATACAACTCTTTGTTTGAAAATTTGAAAAATTTTGTTTAGAAGTCATGCTTTTTGTTTAAAAAAACTTTTTTTGGTATAAATTTCATGTTTTTCGATTGAAACATAAACTATGACACTTTTTCTTGGGACTTTAAATTCTTAGTTTGAAAATTCAATTATAATGTTAAAAATTTGATAATTTAGTTGAAAATTGAAGTATTTTATTAAAGAGTCATCTTTTATAGTAGAAAATACATTTTTTTTTTAAATGAGTTAATAAATTTGAAAATTTCAAACTCGTATCTGAAATACTGTTTTATTTCGTTTATAAAAACTGAAAAAAAATTACGTACAGAAAGAGTGGGATGGGGGGGGGAGAAATATTTTGTTACAGTTTGTTACAGGAAGAAGGGGGGTCTCAGAAAGGGCCTATAAATCCGTTACGTAATTAAAGTACGGCCCCTTAGGTTTATAAAAAAATGTCTGACTAAGAAATCACAGATCTACTTAAGGAAGGATTCAATGTAATATTTCCAGTAGAAAATTCTGAGTTGTATCAGCCCAGACTATTAAACTTATTATGGACAATAATAGCAGAATCAAGAATGTTTATGGCTATATTAAGTTAGATTAGTAATAGTGTTAAAGCGATGTTGTTTGTCTGAGTAATATAAGTTTATAAAAATAATACATGTAGATGGTAAAAATTGACATACTTCAGACCAAAAGTAGATTTAGATGTTAAAAATCCTTTATTTCTGCCAACGTTTCGAAAACATGAGTCGTTTTCCTCTTCAGGACGTGAATTAAATTTTGAAGTTCGTCAATTATTATAAAATCCTCTTCCTTTTCTTATTACTAAAAATATGCCTTATACTTGGTTTTGAAATTTAAATTATTACTATTACTAATTAGTTGAATGTATAAACATATATTGTGATAAAGAATTTTTTACTTGAAAAAATTCATAAATTTATCTTTAGGTAATACTAGACTATTATGTGCGCGCACAAGCGCGCGCTAACTTTTATATTCATTTTTCTCATTAGAATTATTTCATTTACGATTACCATTATTAACAGTAAAGGACGAGACATCATTTGAAGATATAAAGTTCACGACTTGAACAATATAATAAATCCGGAAACAAATATCATTTAATATAATTATAAATTTAAATACCAATAATGTGTCTTTAAAAATTTTTCCTGTTATTATTAAATGGAGATATAAGCGTGGTGGTGGTAATGTAGACATGAAAATATCCACATTTATCAATGTGGACAATAATGTTTAACATTATTTTCATTGAAATATTCAAATAATGTTGAATTTATATATTTTTTGAATTTTAAAATTGTATTTTTGACATTTTGAATCATTGATGACCTTTCATACTAATTCTAGAAGGCTATTAAAACATATGTCCATATGATTTTGAAAATTAAATTCAGATAATAATTTCACAATATCACAAACATTTAAAAAACTATATATTTGTAATGAAGTTATTTTAAATAAAAAATCAACTTTTATTATATAAATCATAGTTCATTAATAATCGTTTAAAGTAATCACAAAAACTGTAGGTTTCAGTAGAATCAGTTCATATATAATTAGTCAGTTCACAACATAAAAAGCACTAAACAATTATTTCCATTGGAACATTCAAATAATTTTTACATTATATATATTTTTTTTTCATTTGAAAATGCATTTCTATACATTCAATTTATTATAGACCTTTAAAGCTGATTCCAGAAAAATAAAAATATATGTACATATTAATTAATCATTTAAAACATAAAAAGCAATAAACAGTTATTTTAATTGAAACATTGGAATAATTTTTACTTTATATTTTCCGGCAAAATTGAATTAATATTAACTTTTTAAACTAATTTCATAGAAAAGTAAAATATATGTAAATATAATATTGGAAGCAGAATTCAGATACTTATTCCACAACATCACAACAATTAAAAAAAAAAAGCATTAAACTATAACTTTCTTCAAAACATTCCAATAATTTTTACTTTACATTATTGCAAATTTTTACTTTCATTTCTAAAAATTTCATTTATTCATAAAATTTTATCCTAATTTCAGAAAAAATAAAACATATTTACATATAGTTTTTAAAATTATATTCAGATACTCATTTTACAAAATCAGGCACATTTGAAAAATTATGTAATTACAATAAGGGTAGTTTGAATATCAATAAATTTTTAATATAAAAATTATATCCAATGTTCAATTATATAACCTTAAAATGTCATTAACATTGTCTGGAATATCAACATTACTAAAATTTATTATCCAAGGATCTTAGTATCACAGTTATTTGTATCTTTATGCTTATTTATATTGATAGGTACTTCAACATTACTTTTAATTTTTAAATTATGAAGTTTTTTATCCAATCTTTGCTTTTCTTCTAAATTATTTTTTGAGGTATTTAATTGCATTTCTAAAATCTTTGTATATATATTGGTAGGTCATGATTTTCTTTAATTTATTTTTATATTATTAAAATTTTGTTTCAAATATTTTAAATGGATATTTAAGTCTTTTATTTCATCATTAAGCAAACTTTTGGTCTGAAGTATGTCAATTTTTTACCATCTAAATGTATTATTTTCAAAAACTTATATTACTCAGACAAACAACATCGCTTCAACACTATTACTAATCTGACTTCATATAGCCATAAACATTCTTGATGCTGTTATTATTGTCCATAATAAGTTTAATAGCCTGGGCTGATCCAACTCAGAATTTTCTACTGGAAATATTACATTGAATCCTTCCTTAAGTAGATCTGTGATTTCTCAGTCAGACATTTTTTTATAAACCTAAGGGGCCGTACTTTAATTACCTCCCCTTCTTCCTGTAACAAACTGTAACAAAATATTTCTCCCCCCCCCCCCACTCTTTCTGTACGTAACTTTTTTTTTAGTTTTTGTAAACGGAATAAAACAGTATTTCAGATACGAGTTTGAAATTTTCAAATTTATTAACTCATTTTTTAAAAAAATGTATTTTCTACTATAAAATATTACTCTTTAATAAAATACTTGAATTTTCAACTAAATTATCAAATTTTTAACATTATAATTGAATTTTCAAGCTAAGAATATAAAGTCCCAAGAAAAAGTGTCATAGTTTATATTTCAATCGAAAAACATGAAATTTATACCAAAAAAAGTTTTTTTAAACAAAAATCATGACTTCTAAACAAAATTTATCAAATTTTCAAACAAAGAGTTGTATTTCTCTCCAGAACGGTGCAATTTCTGCTAAAATAGACGAATCTTTAAATTGAAAAGACAAGAAAAAAATATTTGAACTTTCAGCCCAAAAAGACAGATTTTTAAAAAAGTAGTTGCATTTTTATCTAAGAAAGATGCAATTTCTACTAAAATATATGAATTCCTAAATAAGGACAAATTTTCAAAAAATTGTTAAATTTCCATCCAAAAAAGATTTTAGTTTGATTTTCCGATATTACGGGTTTTTACCAAAAAGTTAATTTTTTATGAGAATAGTAGAATTTTTGATCCAACAGGACGAATTTTTCAACCAAACAGTTGAATTTTCTACAAAAAAGGATAACTTTCTAACAAAATTGTTGAATTTCCAACAAAACAGTTGAATTTTATGCATGAAAAATGCAATTACTGAAATAAATGAATTTTCAAAATGAATAGACAAAATTTAAAAAAAATTGTTGAATTTTCACCCAAAAAAGGTTTCAGTTAAGTTTTTAACACTGAGATATGAATACCTTTTTAGTTATAAATTTTATTATTTGGTTGAAAATTTAACAATGTTCTTAAAAAGACATTATTTTTTGCAAATTCAACTGCTTTGTTAAAAATTCGTCTTATTGGGTTAAAAATTTAACTCTTTTCGTATAATATTAACCTTTTGTTTAAAATTCATATTTTGTTGCTAATAAGTCAACTGAAATCTTTTTTGGATGAAATATACTTTTTCTGAAAATTTGTCTTTTTGATGAAAATTCAACTCTTTTCTGAAAATTGTTTTTTTTTTTTTTTTAATTAAAGAATTCATCGGTTTTAGTAGAATTTTTATTTTTCTTGAACAATGCAACTGTTTGTTTAAAAATTCAACAATTTTGCTGCAAAATCATACTTTTAGGTTGAAAATTCTGCTATTTTTTAGAAAATTTAACCATTCCTTAAAAAATGTACTTTTTGTTTAAAATTCATATTTTGGTGGTAAAAATTAAACTGAAATTTTTTTTTTAAATGAAAAATTCAATTTTATTCGTAAAAATATACTTTTGGTTAAAAAATTCATATTTGGATCTTGAAAAGTCAATTGGAATCTTTTCTGGATGAAAATTCAACTATTTTTTTTCATTTTTTTTTCTTTTTTTAAATAAAAATTAATGTTCTGAGAGAAATTTCATATTTTTTGGATAAAAATGAAACTATAGTGTAGATAATTCCTAATTTTGATTTTTGATCCAAAAAGACGAATTTTTACCCAAAAAGGAAGACTTTTTAACAAAATTAGGAATTATCTACACTATAGTTTAATTTTCATCCAAAAAGGATGAAATTTCTCTTAAAGCAGATGATTTTTTATTTAAAAAGAAAACAAATTTAAAAAAAAAAAGTTGAATTTTCATCCGGAAAAGATTCCAGTTGACTTTTCAAGGTCCAAGTATGAATTTTTTAACAAAAAGTACATTTCTACGAATAAAATGGAATTTTTCATTTTAAAAAACGAATTTTTCAGTTTCAGTTCATTTTTTACACCAAAATATGAATTTTGAACAAAGGGTAGATTTGTTACGAAATTGTTAAATTTTTAACAAAACAGTAGAATTTTCAACCAAGAGTATGACTTTTTAACAAAATAGTTTTATTTTCAACCAAACAGTTGCAATTTTATCGAGAAAAGATGAAATTTCTTTTAAAACAGATGAATTTTTAATTGAAAAAAAAAAATTTAAATAGTTGAATTTTCATCCAGAAAAGTTTCCAGTTATCTTTTCAACACCAAAATTTTAAATTTAACAAAAAAGTCTATTTTCTACAAAATAGTAAATTTTTTTAAAAAACAGCAGAATTTTCGGCTTAAAAGTATGAATTTTCAACCAAATTGTTGAATTTTTAAACAAGTGAAATAGCTACATTTTTAGCAAAAAAAAATCATTCTTAACAACAACAAAAAACTAATTTTCAACCGAAGTTGATAAGTTTTTAACCAAAGAAATGAATTTTTCACCAAAATGATGAATCTTCAATCAAAAAATTTTTTCACTAAATAGTTGAATTTCCAAACGAAAAGGTTAACTTGCTACCAAAAAAAGACAAATTTTCAACTCAAAAATATAAATTTCCAACAAAAATAGTATAATTTAATTTTAAGTTAGAGAAATGAATTGTTTAAAAAATAAAATCAATTTTCAACAAAATAGTTAAGCTTTCAACCCAGAAGATGAATTTCCAACCAAAAAGATTAAATGTCCAACAACAACAACAACAAATTTCGACCAAAAATGAAATAGTTAAATTTTTAGTTGAAAAAATTAATCTTTCATAAAAAAATAATATTCAACCGAATATTTAAATTTTTCATGGAATTTTCAACCTAATAGTTATTATTAGCAACAAAAAACTGATTTTCAATCAAAAAAACGAAATTTCAACCAAGAAAATTAATTTTCCAACAAAAAAGAATGATTTTTCACAAAATACATGAATTTTCAATCTAGTAGTCGAGTTTTCATCCAAAAAGGTTCATTTTCTACAATAAAAAAAAATGAACAGAATAGATGAATGTACAACTAAAAATATATAAATATCCAACAAAAGATAGAATAGTTTAATTTCGAGTTAGAGAAACACTGTTTAATAATATTCGATTGCAAAATGAGGTCAATCGATAATTTTGTTTTCTTGTTTTCGCCGGTAAAAAGTATCGAGGTAATTTCGACTTTCAAACAGCTCCCAGTGATTGATTTGTTCCGTAATGTTGAATAAAGTTTTTTGGAAAATTTCTTATTGAATGGTTCAAAATTTACTGAGATATGCAGCTTGAGAAAAAGTACTCCGCGACTGCCCGCGCTGTTAGCTTACGCGAGGCGAGGACTGCTCTGTCAGGCAGCGTTCTCGAAGTTTAGTCTGCGCGGGCAGTCGCGGAATACTTTTTCTCAATCTGTATATCTCAGTAAATTTTCAACGATTCGATACGATAATTTTCCAAAAAACTTTATTCAACATTACGGAACAAATCGCACGTTTGAAAATCAAAGTCACCTTGATACTTTTTACCGCCGAAACCAAGAAAACACGATTATTGATTGACCTAATTTTACAATTACATATTATTAAACAACATCCAGTGAGTGATTTGTTCAGCAATTTTAAATAAAGTTTCTTGGAAAATCTCATATAGAATCGTTTAAAATTTACTGAGATATTCAGAATGAGAAAAAGTCCTCGACGTCAAAAAAAAAAGGAAAAAGAACCCGCGCTGTTAGCTAACGCGACGTGAGGACTGCTCTGTCAGGCAGCGTTCTCGAAGTTTAGTCTGCGCGGGAAGTCGCGGAATACTTTTTCTCAATCTGTATATCTCAGTAATTTTCGACGATTCGATGTTAATTAACAATGCCTTCGAGATTTTCGTGACACACCTATTTTTCAGAGAAGGGGATTCGTTGAACTTCTGCTTTTATGATGCTAGAATAAGCCAATAAAGTTTCATGAAAGCTTGCACGAATTGGGAATTGAACATATTATCGTGGGACTAATGCCAGAAGTCTATACAATAACAGCTCTGAAAGAGCATTGCAGATATGCTCATCTAGATTCAGTCACGCGATATGTATTATGCACAGCAGTAGAGGAACTACAGGGTTAATCAACAGAAATGTTTCGATTCGAATGCTTGCACAAGAAGCAGATTATATTCTATCGAAGAAGGTACGAAAGCATTTCAGCAACTCGGAATTCAATTCCTATAAGCCATTGTCTTTGCTTTATCACGAAAAACCCGGAAATCCGTTGAAAACTCGATATCGATTTTTTGCAAGAGAACCAATATGTACTTTCTGCATAGGTACCATTGTTGCAATATGCGATGAGAATATGAAATTAAAATTCTGCACTTTTCACGGCTAGCTTCCCTGGTGGAAAAATGTTTACAAAAAAGTACAGCAAACTAAAACTATTCTCACAGGAATCTACAAATGAATACAATAAATTACAAACAAAATTATAACTTTTTTTATTATTGAGACGAATTTTGTACTTTTTTGTATTCATTTGTACATTGTTGAATTTTATTTCATTATTTGTAATTACATATAATTAATTTTATTGTGTATATTTATTATTGTTTTTATTTTTTTTTTTAATGGAAATAGAATAGTGAAATTTTCAAAGAAAACATTTTCAACCAAACATAGAATAGTTAAATTTTCTTCTAAAAAAATTAATTTTCAACAAAAAAAGAAGCGAAATTTTGGAATAGAATAGATGAATTTTCAGCCATAGAGATGAATTTTCAACTTACGTAATGAATCTTCAACCCAAAAAATTACTTTTTAACAAAGTAATACAACTTCGAACCAGAAAAGATGAATTTTTAACAAAAAATTGAATAGTTTATATTCCAACCAACACATTTTAATATTAAATAAAAAAACGGTTGAATTTAAAAAAAAGGACGAATTTTAAATTGGAATACTCAATTTTTAAGTTCAAAAATTAATTTTCAACAACAACAAAATTTCCATGAAATGGTTCTATTGTAATCCAAAGAAATGAATTTGCAACTAAAAAACAATTGTGACCAGAAATGATGAACTTTCAACCAAAAAGATGAATTTTCAAACAAGAAGATTAATTTTCTACCAAAAAGTCGAGTTTTCAAATTAAAAATTAATTTTTTACCAAAAAAAAGCGAAATTTCCAATAGGATTGTTGAATTTTCAATCATAGAGATAAATTTTTAACTAAAGTAATGAATCTTCAACAACAAAAAATTACTTTTTATCAGGAAAGATGAATTTTAAAAAAAAAAAATTGAATATTTGATCTTCCAACTAAAAATTTTTTAAATATTTTATAATTAAATAAAAAACAGTTGAATTTGAACAAAAAAGATGAACTTTGAGTGGAATATTTCATTTTTAATTTAAAAAATTAATTTTTAACCAAAAATAAAACGAATTTCCAATAAAATAATTGCACTTTAATCAAAAGAACTTAATTTTCAATTGGAAAAAATTTGTAATAAAAAATGAAATAGTTCAATTTTCAGTAAAAAAATAATTTTAAACAAGAAAAAGCGGTTCCAACAAAATACATAAATTTCCAATAAAAAATAGTGAATTTTCAACCAAGAAGATGCATTTTCAAATGAAAAAATTAATTTTCCACCAAAAAGTGGAATTTTCAACTAAAAAATTGATTTATAACAAAGTAGTTATATTTTTAACCAGTGAAATAAATTTTTAACCACAAAAGATGAATTTACAAACAAGAAGAACAATTTTCTAGAAAAAAAGTCAATTTTTGAACACATAATTGAATTTTCAAATAAAAAGATCAATTTTCAAGAATTGAAGAACAAATTTTTATAAATTAGTTAATTTTTCAACCGAAAAATAATGTTTAAACCAGAAAGATTAATTTTCAAACATCAAGATTAATTTTCACCCAAAAATAGACAAGTTAAATTTTCAGTTAATTAATTTTCAACGAAAATAAAAACTGATTTTCATAAAAATAGTAGAATTTCCAACAATATAGTTCAATTTGCAACAAAATGAGTGAATTTTCAAATAAAAAAAAAAACATTTTCAAGCAAAAAGATTAAAAATGAATTTAAAACTTGAAATGATTTCGAGTAATTTGAACGAAGTGTGTGAAAATTCTTTTTGAGAACTTCTAATTATATTTTAAAATGAATCGAATGTTTCCTACAAGTTTTGGAAAATTCTGCAAATTCAAAAAAAAAATCCTTCAAATCTTCCATACTATTTTTTGACAATTTTCGAAACCTTCTTAAATATTCTCTTGAAATAATTTTTTTAGATGAAAAATACTTTTCAATTTTCATGGGAATCTGAAGAAAATATTCTTTTGAAGACCTTCAATATTTCTCAAAAACTTCTAAATTTTTTGTTTGAATTCTGCAAAAATCTACATTTTGTTTCAAATAAAATTGTGGCTATTTTTAATGCTTCTAGCTTAAAATTGCTTAAACTATCATAATTTTGAAAATTGTAAAGTTCTATAAGTGTAAATAATTGTTTTGAAGCACTGTTCTTCAAAATGATAACTAAAAATCCGAAAATCGGAGGAAACGTTTTGGTCAACTTCAGCAAATTGTATCTATTCTTCATGAATGCAAAATACAAATATTCGTTTAAATTTACACCTGATTATGGTTTACGAGTTACATTATTTGTGATTGTTCCAACTTATTATTAAAATTTATTCGTTTTTTGTGAATTTTCATATCAGGTTGGTGAGGTTATATAGACACTCTTCATATTGCCTCTACAAGAAACATTGTATTCGCTATTATTGTCGAAAAAATAAACATCGTTTTTTTTTATTGTGCTGTTGTTGCAACCACTAAATCTGCAGCAATGTGGCATTTTTATTAAAAACTCTTTTAATGAAACTTGTGAACAAAACACTTTTAACTGTCAGAGAAGACGCATTATAGAAAGTAAACTTCCCGTCGAAGTACCCGAGCTTCTTCCCCGAACCGGCAGAGTGCGCTAGTGTCCAATTCCAAATGAAAAGCGCGCTAAATACAATGGTAATTCAAATTAATAGATACTTTTATATATTAGTTTATGAAAATAATTCCAGAATTTTTCTTTTATAAGAGTTCTTTCCCTTAGCAAGAATTTTAATATTTTCACAATCGAAATCAAAGTAATGATCAAAATTCCAAGAATTTTGTGAGATGTGTTTTTTCTAAATTGATCGTAAAACCGAATTAAAAATGTAAAACTTTGTTTTCTCTCATATTTTCGAAAATATGTAATGCTGGAATAGCAGCAAGGCTTTTAAACCAGATTTTATTAAATTTTGTGAGAGTTGTGAATGGCGCGAACTATTTAAATTTGCAACAAAAGAATGGTTTTTTTACTGCTTAATTAGGACAAAGTGTGATACGTTGTCTGTGAATGTTAAGCTTTTTGTTAAAAGGATGTCACATATTGTGTTAGTCGCTAGGGGACACTAGTGAAAGAGGGCAAGGGTAAAAGAACAAAAGTACTAATTAGAAAAATTCACGAGCCAACAAACGCCCCACTTTTCAGTCGTTAGCTTTATTCGCAACTAATGTGCTTCATTTTCCCTTGTCAATACGACCCTTGACCCAGCATACACTTTTTCAAATTAAATTTTCTCCAATTCTTTGATTTTATAATAATTTGGTGGGAGGGGGAGGTCGTCGATTTTTCATACTGTCTCACAAGGGGGGAGGAGGTATGCGTTCAGACATTTCTTACAAAAAAAAAGTTTTTTAAAACAAGAAAGACGAATTTTCAACAAATAAAGATATTTCACTAAAGAAAGACAATTTCCCCTAAATTTGTCAACCTTCAAGCTAAACGACGAATTTTCTCTACAACAAATTGAATTCAAAAACAAATAATATGACTTCAGCAAAAAATTATTTTTTCCACAAAACTGATGCATTTTTACCCAACAAAAATGAAATTTCAAAATAAGAAAAAATTTTTTTTTATCAAGAAATAAATTTCTACAATAAAAAATTTGAATTTTTGATCCAAAAAGACGAATTTTTACGCAAAAAGGATGACTTTTCAACAAAATAGTTTTATTTTTAATCAAACTGTTGCATTTTCATTCAAGAAATATGAAATTTCTCTTCAAAC